>JADDOH010010617.1:26731-136823 GCA_016648135.1 Agrypnia vestita
GCTGTCATCTGTGAACCAATTGTTTTGTAAATTTGCGAAATTCGTAGTGATGTACCTATTATACCGACGGAGTAATTCAAATTTAGAAAATATTGCGCGACGTTATTGGGCTGCCGTTGTTGTAATCAAACTTTTCTAATGATTCCAATTTGAAAAAACCAATATAATTTCTAAAAATCCGAAATTATACTATAATTATTAATTTTTTTTAATGAAAATTTGATAGATCTTCTTGATCGTCGCCACGAGTCTGCTTGCCAAGTTTCAGCTCGATTGGATCATGGGAAAAGGGTCAAAAATGGATCCAAAGTTTTTGTTGACCGCAAGCAAGCAGACGCCACGAGTTAATATAAAGGGAGTAAAAATAGAGAATTTAGATAAACGCATACGCAGCTCAAATTTATTTACATGCCAGATCGAAAAGAATACTTACAGAAATACATTTAAGAAATTTTTACCAGCTATTTATCTCAATTTAGACATTTGCATGTTTTAAAAAACAATTTGATTATGTAATAATTTACGTTCCACTAGCGAGATCCGTTTTATACCTGCCGTGAGTGTATACACGAACCATCCCCTATGATCTCCGTAGCACACACCCCGGTGTTAGCCGCAGAACCCGGAAGCGGTATTGAGAGGGTTGGATCGAACATTTCACCTCTAGGTTTTCGATTGTGATTGCAAATACACCCGCCCCGTATAGGTGAGGATCCGCTCGCGTGGAAAATCACCACTGGGACACTTCCACTCATCCGGGTCAACATAAGGCTAACGCTTAGCGTTAAGGCTTCTGCGAGGAATTATTTATTGCAATTTATTATCAGACCTTTTAATAATTTTAGAATTAATTCTTTTTACTTCCTTTCTTTCAACTCATGGCGTCTGCTTGCTCGTTTTCTTGACGAAAAAACTTTGGATCGATTTTTAACCCTTTTTCCGTGATCCAATCGAGCTGAAACTTTGCAAGCAGACTCATGATAGCGATAAAAAAGATCTATTAAATTTTAGTTAAAAAAAAAATTGTACTATAATTTTGGATTTTTAGCAATGTTAATGTTTTTTTCAAATAACGTCACGCCCGATAACGTCACGGAACATTTAAAATTTGAATTACTCCGTCGGTAGGTATAATAGGTACTTCACTACGAATTTCCAAAATTTATGACAATTGGTTCATAGATGACAGCACACTTCGGTTTCTTGGGAAGAAATCAAATAATAAAGAGATATTTTTAGAGATTTTTTAATAGATATTTGTCGAGACATCTTTCATTTTCAGTCAATCAATTATTTAATTACATGATGGTAAACTAAATTTACAAAGAAAGGGAGTAAAATAAAAACTTGTTTTTTATGGATTAGTTTTTTTAATATTCTATTAACTTAACAATAACACTTTATTTCCTTACAAAAAATATATTAAAATGCAATTTTCCATGAATCTTATGGTATTTTAAATTAGCTTCTCACGCAGCAAGCCGCAAATTAGCTATTTTCCTTAAACACTTACTTATTCAACATAGCGCCGTTTCTCTGCAGGGATAGACTGAGAGGATAGAGCGCCACACTCTTCTTCCCTGACACACTCTTACCTCATCTATAATCTTACATCTTCGCGTGCAAGCTCGAAGATTCTTGAGGCTCCTAACAGGATCATCTTCCAGTATCTGGTGAATCTGGTCACGTCACGTTTTCGGCTGTCTCCGTTCTTCTGGCGGTCACACCCCTCCACCAACACTTGCAACGTATATCTTTCTTGTCATTCTTTCCTCATTCATTCACTCAACATGTCCAAATCATCTGAGCGATCTCTTTTTTAATTATATTAACCATGCTAAGATCGGCTATATATTATTTCTTATTTTTTCGTTCTTTACTCTATCATAAATGGATTTTCACACATAGGTCTAAGTAATCCCATTTCCACTGCGGTTAGTTTACTTTAGTCCCTCTTAATAAATTTATATATATATATATTATCTCGATGATAAGGTAAGTACAAATACAAATAACCGTTACCATTGACAACTATACAAAAAATCTTTCACCACTGGGACTCAAAAAGGATAATTCTGTAGCCAGTGTACAGATTTAACAATTGTTACCAATATTCCCATGTAAACAGCTTCATCTCTGTGCGACATCTATAATTTATCTTAATTAATGTTGATCTCTCTGGGGACAAAATAGTGTTTCTAAAAATCTGAACATACTCAAAAATATATTTTGAATAAAATTGTATTTTGTTAATATTAAGTTCACGTTTATTATTATATTTACGATTTATGTTATGCATAACAGTTGAAAAGTGGAGTAAACGTTATGTAATATTATCTAAAGTGGATTTCTCTTCACTTTTTATTAAAAATGAATCTTTCAAAATAAAAATTAACTTTACATGAATTTTCTTTCACAAAATTTTTACGGAAAATGAACTTTTCGTGAAAGTTTTGAGCTCTCGTGATTCCGTTCAGCGGATTAATTATTGGCCACCTTTGAAAGGACACATGTTGGCTCTCGTATGACCTGGCAGCTGGCTCCTTTGGCCGGGCACTCTGAAAAATCTACATCGTCCTGTATTACGTTATAGGAAAAAATATATTTCACATCAAAATGTTTCGTATGAATGCCTCCGTACTCTTAAACTAAAAAATAATAATTAATATAAATTAACTTTGTTTAAACCACTTATTTATTGAAAAAAATCAACATGTTTCAAAGCCAATGGCTTCTTCATCAGGAAAACAAAAATAATATTTAAAAATCGAAGTATAGATCAAAATATTAAAAAGTGATATATGGAAAATGATAATATAAAGTACCTAATTAACATGAAAATAAATTTAAAAGATAACTATTTGCAAAAAGGACCTGATTATTTATAATATTCAATTTACTATTTACACTCTTTCTTATTTCCAAAATTTCTAATTTATCAAATTGTGATTCTGTATAATTTGTATGTAAAATTTGTAAACCCTTATCAATATCAAAAGAATGACCCGTAGCCAAAAGATGGTTAGCAAATTCAGTAGCTTGTTGTAGCAGCAAATTGAGTAGCTTGTTGGTCTTGTGGTTAGGACATCCAAAGGTCGCGGGTTCAAACCTCACTCCAGACTAGCAAGTTAGTCCTATTTTCATAGCACAAGCGTTTAGCTTAGTTTGAAAATAGTAAGAATATTGATGTGACACGTATTCCGTGTTCACATCTCTATTTTTTTTTTTTTTTAAAAAAAAAAAAAAAATTCAGAATAACTATTACTATTTAAACACCTTAAGTGTTCCTTAATTCTAATTTCAAAATTTCTACACGTTCTTCCTATATAAAAATAATCACAATCATTACAAATTAATTTATAAACACCCGATTTTTTAAAAAAATTATCCTTATCTTTATTATTTAATATGTATTTTTTTAATTTATTATTAGTATAAAAAGCTGGTTGAATAACATTTGGAATATTTTTAACTACTGAATTAGAAATTTCATTATTTATAAATATAATTTTTTTAATGTTTATCAGAATCAAAAATTGAAGGGTAAAAAAAACATGTTGATTTTTTTCAATAAATAAGTGGTTTAAACAAAGTTTATTTATATTAATTATAATTATGTTACCACAAAATAAATTTGCTACATTTGAAGAAGAAGTTAAAAAATAATAATTTAGTGAAAATGCAAGAATTGCATTCTCTTATTTAAATTGTATTTAATCTAAAAATTTATACACAGTGTATCGTTGTTAGTAGTACAAAGTTCTGGGGAGTTTTCTTTGTTTAATTTTGAATATTCCTTACACTTTGGATGAAATTTCTACAGTTATAGAAATACACGAAATCAGCATAATTTGCACTTTTTTGTCAATATTTTAAATTTATTTTTTGTGAATAGGTATATATATTACGAGTTATACAATTCAGTGTTCTCACTTCACTCCCTTGTTACATAGATAATTGTGCATTTGAATCATTAAAAAATATTCTATATTTTTTTGTACATAATCTGTTTCTACTCTTAATTGCCAGGTTCAGTATTCAAAGTTTATTCCAGTTATTTATGATAGCATATTAATAATTATATTAATAATTATTGGCCAATATGTTGATGGAGGGGAAGCAGGAGGTGTGGCCGATTTGGACCTCAATTGGGATGAAAATCTGCCTATCCTCATCATTCTTGTCCTTTTTTTCCTTTTAATCTGTATCTAAATATGAACGTCTTCCACCTTTTACCGCAAACGCCTATCTATAGGCAACCACCGTAAATAAACCGCTAATGTAACAATCAGTTTGTTTTTCTGTCTGCTAATTGGTCCGCCCTGCGAGATTTAGGTACCACGATTGTAAATGAAGAAGATTCACACAGAAAAAGCATTCTATTAATCCCTCTAGTCATTTCCGTCAACTTCCAAAATTGAAGACTTCATTCCTTTTATAGTCTTATTTATGCCATTTATCTTGGGTCTGTTTTTCCTCTGTCACGCAACATATTTCGCGCATCTAAGTATTGATGTGAGGCGACTTTTTGTTTTAAAAAATAAAAATTATAAATGTACTCATATTCTGATCGTTTTTTTTGTTTTTGTGTATATTTTCTCGCATTCATTGGAGAAATAGAATTGTATCGGAAACAATAATAGTACACGGCCTTCCGAATAATTCTAAGCTTCACCCGGGCGAAACCAAAGTTGTCACAAGGGAGGCTTAAAGTCATTTGCAATTCTGTAGCGTGTTATATTCCGTCTGTAGCATTCGGCGCTTCTGAGCAGCACTGCGGAGCTTTTGTTTTGGGTGTGAAACAGAATAAACAACTCGTACACTCTTCCTGCAAGTTGAATTACCGATAATTTATTAACAAATGCTTAAATAAAAAATCATGCGAATTCTTATAAATCTTGATTATTTTTTAGATATTTTTTAATTCTTGTTTTCTCACCTAATTATACTTAAAATGCATAATTTTCAAAACAAAAGATGAAAAAAATATTTGTACTGAAAAATAGTACGGAAAAGACATGTTTATTTCATTACGCCTACATTGAATGTATTTTCTGCTTCAAGAAATATTCAGAAATACGTTTAAAATAAAAATAAAGTACTTAAGTAATAAAAACAACTTCTAAGGCTGGGGCACCGAAGTTTATTATTTGTTTAACAAGCCGAAACACTTACCACCATACATTACCTAGTAATGTACGCAAAAATAGTAGTTTTATAAAAATTTATGAAAAGTTAATTATGAATTAATACTGGCTTCTTACAAATTTTACAAAGTATAACTGTCTTATTTATATATAAAATAACACTACAATTAAAAATAGATATTGGGGATGATTAAACATTAATTAATTTGGTATCACAATCAGCCATTTCCTAGACACTGTTGGATGAAGACCTCTCTTTTTTTCTGTCTATTTTTATTCGCTGCAACGTAATTCTGCAAAACTTGATGATTTTGTCAACCTTACATTGATAAAACATAGGTGTATCAATATTTGTTTAAATTAAATAATTTAAATAAAATAATCAAATAAACGCAACGGAAAAATATTTATGTATTTATTTATTTATTTTATAGCGCATATGGTTATGTTAACGCTGTATCTCTCCAATAAGTGTCTAGCTCTTGTGCTTGGAGAGAGACTTGCACTGTTATATAACTAAAATGAAAAGATATATATTTTTTAACATTTTCCGTCTAATTTTTTAGTGTTTTCTTCATTTCCGTTTTAGTACTATTATTTTATATAAATTATAATAATGATTATATAGGATAACTTCTTAATTTTATACATGCGAGTTTGTTGTTAAATTTTGATATTTAAAAGTTATTTGAAAATTTTAAAGATATGCTTGTTTTGTAAAGATACTTGATAATTGAGGGGATAATTGAAGGGAGATTCTTCCGCATATTTTCTATAATTAATAGGATAATTAAGATTTTTCTATATATTTTTCATAATTAATAGAATAATTGAGATTTTTCTATATATTTTTCATAATTAATAGAATAAGTGAGATTTTTTTGTAATATTTTTTTTTTTAATATAACTTTTATATTATTGTTATTTTTATACATTTATATAGTGCTCTATTTTTATTTATTTATCTATTTTATCTTATATATTTATATAGTGTTCTATTCTCCGTATAATGCGCTATTTTAGATGTTGATCGATTATTTCAACGAGATTATTTTTTTTTATTTAAATTTGAACGAGTCAGTGTGAGTAATAAATATTGTTATTATTTTTTTCCATTATATGTTGCTTTACGTATAGGAAAGACATATTCAGTGAATACTGGAAACTATTTCTATTCTTTTTATATTTCTTATTAAATATATTTAACAAATTCTTCTCAAAAAGAATATATTCTTTGTTAAGAATACAATAATTATTCTTCTTCTTCTTTTGGTGTCAGGTCAGGTCCCCCCAACGTTGACTATCACCCGAGAGAAAGCGTCCCTCTCCTGGGCAGCACGAAACAGCTCTCCAACACTTCTTATGCCCGTCCAGTCGCGTATATTGCGGAGCCATGAAATTTGTCTCCTTCCAACACCTCGACGACCCTCTATCTTGCCCATAAGAATCAGGTGGAGCAATTCATATTTTTCTCCTCTGAGCACATGACCCAAATACGATACCTTTCGGATTTTGATATTTGTCAGCAACTCTCTATTCACTCTAGCTCTTTGAAGAACTCTTGTGTTGCTGACCATATCCGTCCAGGGTATCCGGAGCATTCTCCGATGTATCCACATTTCGAACGCCTCCAGCCGGTTCATGCTACTCACTTTGAGGGTCCACGATTCCACTCCGTACAGCAGGACTGACCATATATAACATTTGACCAGTCGCCGTCGAAGTTTCAGGTTAAGATTGTCATCGCAGAATATCTGTCATTTTGTTAAAAGCACCTCGCGATGCTTCAATTCTGCATTTGACTTCGGTTTCTGGGTCGAGGTCTTCCGCTAGGATACTACCAAGGT
Source organism: Agrypnia vestita (assembly GCA_016648135.1). Classification (NCBI taxonomy): domain Eukaryota; kingdom Metazoa; phylum Arthropoda; class Insecta; order Trichoptera; family Phryganeidae; genus Agrypnia; species Agrypnia vestita. The sequence continues at coordinate 33,726 of JADDOH010010617.1, forward strand.
ATTTAAACTTTGTCACTCTGTCTATACCAGCCCCATTCAATGTGAGGCGTGCTCCCGTGTGATCTTGCCTACTAACTACAATAATTATTAAGAATACTTATTAAAATGCGTTTTTCGGAGCTTAGTATTTGCAAACTATATGTATGCTACATTTTATTCGAATTTCAACATTATTTGTGAAGAGAAATCACGTTTTCACAATTTATTTACAAATGATTCAGTTTCTAAATTTAGTGAGGTTTACTTTTAAACCAAACGCAACCCTGTACATAACACGGTTAACATCTGTACTTCCGAACGGTGACAGATCTAATTTAAACTTAATTATGTGCAATTCAGCTGTAAGCAAACATTTATTCTGCTTTAAATTGTTGCTCGCAATCTGAAAACTGGTGATCAACAGGGTTGCGGAAAACGATAACAAATTGGAGTTGGTAGCTTTAAAAGCTGCCACAGGGGAATTAACTTTGAGGTTGAAAATAAAATATGGTTTTAAATTAAAAAATACGTAAACACATGTACTTTTTAATTGAAATTAAAAATGTTCTTTCATTTTTAAAGATTATGTTTACTTCTTCTTCAAACACAGCAAAATTATTTTGTGGTGACATTATAATTATAATTTATAGAATCAAACTTCGTTTACACCACTTTTTTTAGTATTGAAAAAATTCAACATGTTCACTAAGGTAATTAATAATTCACTTAAGCTATTTAAATAGTAATAATTATTTTCTTTTGGCTATGGTTCATTATTTTGATATTAATAAAGGTTTACAATTTTTACATACAAATTATACAGAATCACAGTTTGATAAATTAGAAATTTTGGAAATAAGAAAGAGTGTTAATAGTAAATTGAATGTTATAAATAATCATGTCCTTTTTTGCAAATAGTTATCTTATAAATTTATTTTCATGTTAAGTAGGTACTTTATTTTATTTTTTTTGTTTATCTATACTTCGATTTTTAAATTTTATTTTTGTTATCCTGACGAAGAAGCCATTGACTTTGAAACATGTTGATTTTTTTCAATAATAAAAAAAGTGGTGTACATAAACAAAGTTTAATTCTATAAATTATGATTATGTTTACGTTTATGTTAATTTACACGCCTTTTTTGCGTAAGATACACTTCAAGGACGCTTAAAGATTATGATTATTATAGACATTTAAAAATATTTATCGATAATAAGGCAAAGTAATTTGTTGGTCTGGAGGTTAAGACTCTCACCTAGTGATCTGGCCCAGTAAGAACAGCAAGATGGTCGTATTTTTGTAGTACAAGCCTTTTGTTTAGTTTAGTTAAGCCTACTGTGTGTAGTTTTCTGGGATATTCTGAAGATTCTGAACGATTGTGAGTGGCCGTAAAAACCTGAAAAGATTTTTAAGTTTCGCCTAGTTTGAAAATAGTAATAATATTGATGTGACATGTATTCCATGTACGTATTTCTATATTTTTTTTTGTAAAAAATATTTTTAAAAAAACATGGAATGCATAGATTTACTATAAACGCGATGATACAAAAAAATATAAATAAATAAAATATGTATGTCACAGACTGACAACTAATGTGAATGAGCTAATTACAGTAAGTAACTCTACAAGTACAGAGGTACGTGAGTTTAAAAATCAAATATATCAAATCACGTGCCGCGCGAAAGTCCTCGATAATCTGATGGTGCGATTTCAGCTTTTAGTAAGCATATATTACACATTCGATTAATTGAATTCCACGCGATTGGTGTAATAATAAATCTATCTCAGATTGAATAAATACTAAATGATAAACAGTTCGAATTTTGCCTAATAGAGTACGTCATCAGACATCTAAAAACTATACTTTATTGATTGACATTTTTTAATCATTTTTACTACGTATATAAATTTCACGATTTTCTTTTTTTTCTTTTTGGTTTGTATCCTTATTGGATCCTCCGTGAATCCTTTATTATTATTTATTTTATTTCTACGGTTAACACCTATTGCAATAAAATAAGAATGCTGCATGCATGATCATTTACAAATGTATACATATATATATATATATATATATAAACATACATATAAAATTTATAACACAATATCTTTTGTAATAATTCTTGTATTATTGTTTTTTGTTTGCTAAGAGATTTGATTATTCTAGAATAATGCGTATGTAAAATGTGCCTTAAATAGACGCAAGGAGGACATTCTTCTGCACGGATCCAATCTCCTCTCATAAAAACGGGGTTTTGTTCATCTCCTTACAAACTGTTACAGAATGTTTAAAAAATACTTTAATCACAAATTAAGTAAAGATAATTACAAAGGGTATCAGTAAGAACAAAGACATGAATTCATATATGTATTAACAAAGTTCAATCAATAGTTAATGACGTTGTACATTTAAAGATATACATTTATATAAAAGGTATGTCCAAATATATATCTCAGTGACCGTTGTTTTAAAAATATATTTTAGTAAAAAAATATCCAAGAATCATAAATAAGTCTAGTGATATAATTACAACTTTCAAATGCTGCATAACTTGATATTTTAATACATTTTCCGCAAATACGATACCGTAGAATTCCTTTGCAGGAAAAGATAAAAAGCCAAAGGCGTAAATAAAAACAAATTATTTAGCTGCATAACTATGAAAAGTTTACTCAATGTTTAAAACACTGGTGATCTTTCACAAATATCTTTGATAGAAAATGGCTGACGAAAAAGAAGAAACTTAACATAATCTCGTTTTACTTTCCATCAGAAAAGCTTGGAACAGCATTTGCTATATTTTTACCATCACCGCTAGAAATTATTTTGCCGTATCATTTTCTCCAAACTTCATTATTAACTGTACCGTAAATATATGCGTGAAAGAGAATATCTTTACGTAGATTATACAAGCATCATATAGTGTTGCGGCTAAATTTTCAGTGAAATTTTTATGAGAGAGTTTTATCTACGAAGCATTTTACGAAATAAATTAGACTTAAGAGCCCTTCTAAACTCTGGCTATATATATCCCATAATTTTGTTCAAAAATCTGATCTGAAAGGATTACGGCTTCAGCTTAGAAACCTCTGAATTGTTTATGATGCGCGTATATAAGGTGCGTCTACGGCTTTAGTTGCAAAAAGGTCCACCAAGTAAGTTTCTCCAGTTAATATGTTTTTATTGTTATATTTTGATAACTTTCTCTAGGAAACGCTAATTTATCACTGACAACTTTCACTTGCTCTTTTAATCATATTATTTTCACATCATATATTAAACATATTATAATTATTATCAATAAAGTTGATTGTCCTCCATAGATATTATTAACTGGTAAGTTAACAGAGGAACAGAATGAAATTTTGACTTTTTTTTTCATTTTATTCAATTAATTTCACTTCATTTCATTAAGTTGACACATTATAAAACTGGACAAGTTTGACTTATATATATTTTTAATTGAAAATCTTTCTGCGTGTAAAAAAAAGTTATTTTGCAAGATTATAATAAATAATATGGCGTTGTAACCTCTCTGCCTATGCCTGCGGAGAAACGGCGTGATGATTAGTTAGTTAGTTAGATAATTTTCGTGTTTTTTTACGGTTTGGCTGCATATTGCTTTTTCACCATAAAAAATAATTTAATCGATCAGAAAAAAAGTTGGCGAAAATTTTAAACAAGAATATTAATTTTAGAAAAATTATGTTTTTTTTGATCATGGCACTTCAAGAATGTATTGAATTTGTCATAATTATTATTTTTATCCATATTTGTTTTATTTCATTCCTTATACATGATATTATTAAATATTTAACAAATTTACATCCTATTGTATTGTAAGAATAAAAATATAAACAAACAACAGATTCGTCAGTGGCCGACTAGACATTGAAAAACGGATTGAATCGCAGAAAACGGAAAATTTATTTTTTTCATTTTTTCATTACTATGTGCGGATTTGTACAACCTTTTGGTGGCCAACCTTTTTTTTGCGCGTGCCAAAATAGTATTTATTTATTGACTGCGATGTACCGTGCATATATTTTTTTATTTTGTTACGTTTTTTATTTGCAAATAATCATGTCAAATATTTTTTTATTCATGAATAAAACTGAATGCGCCACGTAAAGAATTCCAAATTAATCCAAAAATATTTTTTAAAAAGCTCGCGTAAAAATAAATCACGGCTTAACGTTTCACAACGTTTTTGTGGTCAAAACAATTGTTCACACGTAAAATCGTTTTTTAGCGTTTGTAAGAAATGGCGTATTATTTTCAATTTACTTAATTATTTACTTATAATTTTCAATATGGAATCCTCTACATAACCTCCAATGTCAGTTGGGGTGGTGCAGCTTCTACTATCTTAGATGCATTAAGCAAAGCCCAGAAAATGGTATTGAGAGTTCTTCATAAAAAGCCATTTCGTTTTCCTTCAGAAGAACTTTTCAGAGAATGTCACGTCCTGGACATCAATCAAATATATTTACTCAACACTTTAAAATATTTTTTCCGACATAAACAAGATCACCAAAAATTAACTCACTCACACTCAACAAGGAAACAGGTGAACAGCGAATATCTTGTACCAAAATTCACAAAAACATTTTCACAAAGATTTCACCTCTTCCAAGCACCAAAAATATTCAATACTCTTAACACTACACTAAAAACTTGTAGCCGTAGTCTCGCATATTTTTCTTCAAAAGTGAAACTATGGCTGCATGAAAAGGGAAGGAAGCATGTCCAAAACCTACTAAAATCCATGATATAAACTAAATTTGAAAATTACTAATCCTACAAGAACATTTACTTTCATCTTTCTAAATACTTTTAATTGTTTTATTTTATTTTATTTTATTTTATTAAATATCCTATTCAGATCTTTTTTTTTCCTTTGTCTATAATAGAATTAATTTACACCATTATTAGATTGTAAACATTTAATTATTACTATTACTCAATTTTAATTGGCAATAATATTGATTCACAAATGTTATATAAATACTAAATATTCTTGAACATTATACTACTGGAAGAGCACTGTCTGCTATAATACAGTAAACTACTAGTGTAGCAGGCAGGGCTTCAAATCAATTGTAGTGTTTACTTGCTGCCAAGACTCTCAGCAACAATGAAAAAAGCTTAATTTAATTTTGTAAACACTAATTGTAAACTTTGTAACATTGAATAAACATTGAATAAATTGTAAGCTTTGTAAACTTTGTAACATTGTAACATTGAATAAACGAATAACCGAATAAACGAATAAACGAAATGATGACAAATGTCAATTACAGTTTTGCCAGCATAACAAAATATATATTTTTACCAAAAATTCAATTCAAAATGAAAATGATATCCATGAGTAAAATTTCTTCAAAAAAAAAAAATCTTTAAATCGTTCGCGTGCCAGCAAAATTGGTGTACATGCCATTTATGGCACGCCTGCCCTAGGTTTGCCACCACTGCCTTAGCACGTGTAATTGTTCGTGCTTACGTTTGGTGCAATTTCACGTCATGGCTAAAGTGGCATCGCATTTGTTACGTGTCGGCTTTATTATTCGCTGCTACATTTACGGGCTGACTCATTTCAAAACATACATTTTCCAATTGCAAACAGGATTTATTCTGCCTACAAAATGTTTGTATTTTCAGTAAACTTGTTTTTAAATGACTTTAAATAATTTATTTAATAAATTTAGCGTCACGGCTCACAACGTAGGACATTTAACTAGCAAATCAGATTGTTTAATGTTTAATATGTATGTAATATTTATAATTACAGTTCATTATTTGATGTATTAAAAAATGTAACGGTTTATGACTTTTTCACTGACCAACTGGTCTCGTATTGATACTTATCCCTTGCAATTATACAAAAAGTAATAGAATTTAATATTAAGTATCTGTAATTCTATTACAATTAATAGTAAGTAATCGCTACATTAATTGATTGTTTTATGACAGGTTTTTTAATATGTGTGCATATAATATTAAAATTCTAAAGTATTTAGTGTAATACATATGTTAAAATTTTTAAAATAAAACACAAATCACTTTATTTTATTTTAATAATAATGTCACCATAAAGTTCAAACCATTCAGAAAAAAAAATATTCTTCCAACAATTTTTTTATTTATTTTTATATTCTGAGAATATTAGAAATATAGAGGTATCATTATCAGCAAAATTTATTTATTTACTGTGACTACAAGGACTAGATATATCTCGCACAATTCCTTAAAATATATCAAATTTGGAACATTTATAAAACACTTAAAAAAATGGATAATGTGTTAATGTTCTTCAATGCAATGCAACGTTTACATTGAAATTTGGTGAACGTTGCATTGTTTTGAGTGATCGCTTAAGCCAGCTCATATAGGTTGTAAGCCTTGAACTATCGTATAAAAAACTTCCACACGTGTTTCTCATATAAATAGCTTCGTTTTTGTGAGACTACTATAATTTATCTTATCCTCATGAAATATATAGTTTAAACAATAATGTAATTTAAATCATTAACAATAATATATAAATATATAGTATATAAAATAAGAAATAACCAACGAATTTATTTTTTATTAAGTGGTTTACTAATAATAATTAAAATATTTACAACATTTTTTTTTAACAAACAGACCATGAACAGGTCATTACGGACCCTAATACATGGTCCTAGAATGACATTAGATGACAAAGTAAGAATATTTTGTGAATATTTTGAATATATGGGATATAATTACATTTTTCACGATAAATGTATAATAAATATTAAATAATAAATAATGACTTATTAATAAAATAAATCGTAAATAATATTCAGACTAACGCAAATTTTCTTCTTCTTCTTCCTTTGTTAGATCCTTGATCTGTATTAACTGGTCAGTCCTGGTCTTTTGACGAGGACGTCCAGCTTTCTCTCCACCTCTTTGGTGGTCTCCCTGGCGGTCAGCACCCCTCTGGAATCCCGCGCATCACGGCTCTGGGAAGTCTCGTCAGCTCCATTCTCTCGACATGGTCCCTCCAGAAACGCCTTCTCTGCCTGCTCCATCTTACAACGTCTTGTATGTCGCAGGTTCTGTGGATTTCCGCATTGGGTACTCTGTCTCTGAACGTCTTGCCCCCAATTGGTCTTAGGGTCTTCATCTCGATAGTTCTGAGGAGGTGTTTAGTTCTCACCGTGTCCGCTCTTGCTTCTATACCGTATTTCGTGATAGGTCTTATGCATATTTTATATATTTTTACTCTGCTTTTCACTAGCATATGCTTATTGGTTCATACAGTGTCTCATAAGCTACTTTGTTTGTCTGCTCTTTGACTTCGTTAACGCAAATCAATAAATACAATTTTGGAATAAATTCCTGATTAACAATTTTTTACACAATATACTTTTTATAATAAATAAAAAATGCCTTAATGTTAAAATGAATTGTGAATAATATTCAGTAAAAGTAAATAAATATCGCGAATTAAAAAATACATTGAAAATATACGCAATATAAAATAAAAACTTTATGTACATTCGAAGGAAATCCGAAGAAAAATGATTAAAGATATGCTAACGTATGCATTTAGTGAAAAATGTTTCGACGCCGGTGTAAAAGATTCAGGTAAAAGGGATTTTCCATAGAAAAAGAATTTTTATTACGTTTGTAAGAAAAAAGTTGTCGTAAAAATGTATCCATTTTGGCACAGGACATAAAATGAACTCACAACAAATTCGTTGCACGAATGTGTTGGGAACACACACACTACGCGGTGTCATGTCGTAAAGGCAAAACCTTTATCGTTACAAAAATAGCAGAGATTGAAACGGCTCTAAACGGATAAAACTTTGTTTTTGGGGTATTAGGAAAAACAAACGGATGTTACATAGATTTTTAGAGAGTTTATCTTCTCTTGTTTTTGAATGAATTGTAACAAAATACGAGAACTCTATTCATATATTTACGGAAGTTTGACAGGTATTAATATTTATTCTTTCTAAATTAATGGCAGGTTGACACAATGTAGTTTTAATCAGATAATGGTTTAGTATTTTGAGGATGCACCTTCATATGTGCGAGTCCTAGATTACCCTAACAGCATCCTCACTCCAGGATTTATCTAACTGATCAGTGTAAGAAAATAATCATCAGTATTTTAAATACATAGAAAGTATTTATAATGGAATTTTTGCAATTTTTTATTAACTAACTAACTAACTAACTAACCATCACGCCGTTTCCCCGCAGGGGTAGGCAGAGAGGATTGAACGCCACACTCTTCTATCCTGGCACATCACTTTTGCTTCGGCCACATTCATACATCTTCTCATACACGTTCTTCGGTTGTTGCGGCTTTTAACAGGGCCATCCCCAAATACTTGTAGTACCTGATCGTGCCAGGTCTTTCGTGGACGCCCTCCATTCCTGTTGCCTTCAACATACTAATAAACAGGGGCAGTGAGAACAAGAAGCATGACTTTTATTATATATACGAGTAGCTTGTTGGGCTTGTGGTTAGAACTCTCGCCTCGTGATCCAAATGTCGCAGGTTCGAATCTCACTCCAGACCAGCTACTATTTTCATAGCACAAGCATTTAGCTTGATTTGAAAATAATAATAATATTGATATGATACGTATTCCGTGTTCACATCTCTATTTTTAAAAAAAAATTACATATATTTGGAAGAAGGAAAAAATCCGAAATTAAATATTTATCTTGCAAAATATTTTGAAATATTAAAATCTGAGTGATATGTTGATTTTTAGGATAAAAATATTACAAGATATATATCTTATTTCGGTTTCTTTTCAAAATATATACTTAGGAAAAAGTCATACTTCTTGTTCTAACTGTACGCCCCTGCTAATAAAACATACTGTCTTCTTTCTTCGTGTCAGATTTGACATATACCCGTGTATATCAAGTGGTTCTTAATGCATATCCAAAAGTATTATTGCACTAATGGGGGCAAATGTATATATCTCGCGTGGGTTGTGAAGGTACTACGAATTCCCATAAATTTATACATCTGATTGATTGTTAAACTGGAACAGTTAATTGGAACCAACCGCAGACTCTGAACCTTTCTGTGAGCTGTCAAGTCAGCCCTACACTTTCGCCATCCAGATCGGTATTATTTTAATGCTAAAGCGGTCGACCCCACAACGCAACACATGACGCTAGGGATGTATGAGGCGCAGAGGGATGTCCACACTCAAAACTAACGTCACTGTCTCTTGGGTGTAGAGGAAAAGAGAAATCAAAATTTATTAAAAGGTACATGTTAGATACATGTAAAATACCATGAAGTAAATTAATAGTAACAGATAAATAAAATAAAACTGAAATGAAATAAGATAAAATAAAATATAATCAAATCTACATATATCAAAAACAAAATCGCAACTAAGCAAATCCAAAATCAGATATAATAAAATAAAATAATTAGAAATCGTTACATTCAAATAATAATAAAATTAAATGACAATCTATACCAAAAATTAAATGACAATCCATACCAAAACCATGTACAAATACAAGCTAGATCAGTCGAGTGCGACCTCTCTCCTTAACGATCGGTTCGAGAAGCTCCGCCCTATTACGTCGATCGGTTGGTAATTCCACCTCCGAGGTCCACCGCTAGGTGGCCTCTCCTTGCCGTCTCAATACAATTTTAAAAATTTATTGACTGTTGATACCAATTTTATTTTGTTTGCTTGTTCACCACGTGCATTTTACACGCCTATCGCTGTGCAGTACATTTCCGTTCGAACATGAACGTATTGCATTGTTACATTAAAATATTCGCATCGTAGTTGGGATATTGGGTTGGGTGTGAAATAAGTTATGTATTGCTTTTTATATATTTTTACTTAGTATACTGTTAGTGTATCTGTTAGTAAAAAAATAAAATAAAGCTCACCGTGTTTGAATTTTTATGTTAAAGTGCTATCCACGGAACACATATTTTAGAATTATTCTCCGGCAGAAGATACTAGCGACGGTATATTTACTAGTGACACACTAACGTTATATGAAATTTTCATCTGATTATATCGATGATTGGTAACAGATTTTTCGCATTTCGTTGGGCAATCATCGGTACTAGAAAACAGTTAAATATCAGTTCAAGTCTCAAATAACTGTAGCACGTGTAACCGGTTAAAATAACGGTTTGACCGTCACTAGTAGGTACATCTCTAAGGCGTTTATTTTACGCTAATACAAAATGCGTCAGTCTAGGTATATGTTGCATAACGAAAAGATTGGAAAGACAAGATTGAGAACCAACATTTCAGGTGGTTCGTAGCAAATTTAGCTAGTTGATACACCTTGGAATTTCCTGCTCACTGTCACCAGTTTTCGTTATCAGTTTGCCCCTTGCTTCCTGTGCCAGTTCGCGTTCTGTTATTTGGAAACTTTGTAGTGTAGCATGAGACATAATCTACCGATATTTTTGTTCTAGCTGATTTATTTCATGTTGTAAGACATATTGACGTATATCAAATATCAAACGCTACACACATGCATAAGATTATTTTTGCGAATCAATATACAGAGTTATTTATAAAACATTAATAACCTCGCAGGACTATACTCCTGCTTTGTATATGAATCGAAAATGTTCAAGCTATCATGACCTAATATCAATAGTTATGGATATATGAGACATCAAAGATGGCTTTTTTTTTCAATATTTCTGATTTATTTTTTGTAAAACGTTGGACTATCATTACATTAACTCATATCGATTACAAAAAAATCATTCGTTTCAACACAAGTTAAATAAAATGATAAAAACCCTGAAAAAATTCCAATTGGAATGTTTTCCAATTGGAATTTAAGGTTTTTATTTTTTTATTTGCCTTGTATTAAAGGGAGTGAATTTTTCATATTCGATATAAGTTACTGTAATGATACGATCGATATAGTCCAACGTTTTACAAAAAATAATTCGGAAATATTGAAAACAAAATGCAAACTTTGATGTCGCATATCTCCTTAACTATTGATATTAGGTCACAATAGCTTGAACATTTTCGACTCATAATCAAGGGAGGAATATAGCCCTGCGAGGTAATTAATGTTTTCCAAATAACCCTGTATTATAGATGTCTCACAGAGACGAAGTTGTATTTTTATGGGAAAAAAGGTACAGAAGTCTTTGGGTGTTCATAGGGCTTACGACCTATCATACGGCTGGCTTACGTGATTACTTTACACGATGTAACGTTAGCCATTTCCACCCATATATATAATATATATAATCCACCCATAATATCATGTCGTTTCAATTTTTGGAAGTTGTATATATTCGAATTATACGGCATGTTTCGTATATGAGTTGGAACAATCCTTAGCGCGGCCGGCAACCAAAGCTTTTTCATTCCCCTTAAATGACCACAGATGTCACTAATGAGACATCTATTTTTGATTTTGAAGTTTGTTAGTAGTATCCTTTATCTGTGTAATGAGATTCTTTCGATATATTGATTGATTAATGATGTCCCTGTGACAAAAATCCAGTACTGTTCTGAAAAATTTGGGCACACTCAAAATATTATTTTTGCGCTTCAAATCTGAGCATTTAAAAATATTTATTTTATTTATTTGTTCACTTTTAGTATACATAATAATATAGTAATGGGTATATTACTAGCTTCTATTTTTTTTCATTCCACCACACAATTTAGTACAAAACTAGCTCAATAATTGCAAGACAAATAGGAGATGGATGGGTTTTGGGAAAGGTAAAATTGCTTTAGTCTGCTTTTGAAACTAGTTGTCTGTGATGTAATATTTATATATTTGATGTTAAATAAATAAATAAATATTTGTTCACAGCTGATTCCATAGCCCAGCCGACTACACTTCGATTGAGAATTTAGTATTTTGTATGGGATGGGGGTGGGTAATGAAGTAATGACGGATAAACGAAGTAGAATGGCATGTACATGTCAATGCATCTTCTGTGTATAGTTTTCTGGGATATTCTGCCATGTATTTGTGAATTCGGATCTCATAGCAGGGTCCATCATCAGGGCTATGTCAATGCATATCAAAGAAAGTTGAAATTATACTTCACATACAAAGTGAGTGATAATTGAAAAGGACGTTATATAAGATAGTAATATTGAATACTGAAACGAAAAATTTAAAAATAACATAAAAAAAAATTACTTGTGATCGTTGCGTTCAGTTTGTAGAACTACATTTTTATTTTTAATAAAATATAAAATAAATGAAATATTATTAAGTTTTGCGAGCTTGCGTAAAGCATTATTTTAAATATGACAATTTTTTCGGCTTAATAGGCCATTATGAGACTGTTTGATAATTGTAAGCCAAAACAGCTGTCATATTTAAAATAACACTTTAATCAAACTTGCACAATTTTATAATAATATTTATTAAAATTAAATTCATTAAAAAATAATACTTATTATTTGTATATATTATCACCAAACTGCATAAAAATGAAATAACTGAATAAATAATAAATATAAATAAATAAAAATAAATCTGTATTTATGTCGCTTAGTATAAAAAAATCGTGATAAAGCCCGTAAACGAGAGAACAAATTTGATTTTGTCGATATCCATTCAACAGAGTAAAAGCGTTCGTTATTTTGTACTCGAGTATTCTTTTCGGTGGCACTTTCAAATATTTAACGACCAAGTATTTCAACGAGTTGACAAATTTTCTTCAATGGGTTTCTCTACAATGAATATTGCCTGTCCATTCGTTATTCAGAACTGAAGAGTTTATAATGTAGATTTTCACATAGATTTTTTGGTTTCCAAATTAATAATTTGTTATTGTACTCATTCAAATACTTACTATACGTAGTAAAATTTAATACAATATAACTCTTAACATCAGGGTATGTACACAACTCATCACAACTTCATCCAGCGAACATGCAAAGCATACAATGACCACTTCAATGACATTGATATATTTAATACCAACATCTCAGCTCTTAAAAATCGTATTTAAACCGCTTATATTATATTACTAGTTTCTATATCTTCACCGGATTAACTGAGACCGACCATCATCATACACACACCACAGCCAAACTCTCATCACTCTTTACACATACCCCCATATCTGTATACAACGCACAGAATACATACGCACTCCACTCAGCCACAATCCCATACACCTCACTCCACTTCCCCCTCTAACTCCCACTCCTATCCCTCTAATTAATATATGTTCTCTTTATTGCTTGACTTAACATTTTATGCCGTGGATCTCTATAATTGGTCTACGAATTACCCAATACGTTATGTATTATTATAATAAATTGTATACTGTTGAGATTCCCAAAATAAAAAATATAAAAAATAAAATAAAACTCAAGTGCTCTAAGTGAATGCTTTTTATGTTAATGTTTTTTATCATTTTCGCATTTTTGAAGTTCAAATTGTTTTTAGCGTTTGATTAAATGAAAGACTCGCAGATGTGTTATTTTTTAATTCCATCGATTTAGCAGGATAATACAAAAAATGTTTTATGAAATAACTTATGATGGCGTTAGTTCTTATAACCAATATAAATCGAGTTTGTAGTAGAAGATTTATGAAAGTAAATGGCACAATATTGGTATGTCAGAATGGTGGTGCGTGACGTTCTATCCTTTCTAATTACTCCCGCGACCAACCAATGAAATCCACTTCGATTATTGTAGTTCAGTGCTATTAATCGACAAGCTCAAAAAACTAATTTTCTATTATTTTAATGTTACTCCACTTCAATCAATGATTTTTGTATTTTTGATTTAGACCCAAAACCCGCCGCGATAGCATATAATTATAAGTTCACGTAAACACACAGCAATGAGAAATATTTAAGTAATGTCTTTGCAATTCATATAACGAGAAGATTAAACCAACCAATACTAGTCAGTTCTTTTTACAAATATATTTTTACATCCTTCGAAATTTCTCAATAAACTCTATAAACTTATAATCTACAATATTTTTAATATCGAGTATACTTACTGTATACTATACACACACAACTTTGTATTTTGTAACTTATTCAGTCCCCGTCTTCAAGTTTAATACATTTATGATATTTAAACTATAGAAGTGACAAAACAAGCTATTTACTAATTATTTAAGTGAAAATATAAAAATGATTTACTTTGCACAGCGAAATAATTTATCAATTAATTATATCGAATTAGCATTATTCATTTAAGAGACAAATAAGTTTAAATTTTATTTCTTTTGAATTCTTAAATAAGTTTAATATTGCTAAACATTATGAAAGAGAATTTCTCTAATTAATGATAACAATAAATTGTAATAATTTTTTATCATAACCATCATCATCTATGCTTGGTTTTGTCATATTTCTCATACGTTCGTAGTATTTTAGAATATGCATCTCAGGTGTGGAATCCAGGTTATGCAGTACACGAAAATAGAATTGGAAGCGTCCAAAACAGATTCCTAAGATACCTAGACCTCCGTTCATTTGGATCTCATATAAGTAATGAAGACTCTGCGAAGTTTTTTAACATGCAGGCCCTAACTCGTCGAAAAAACATAGCTGACGCGGTGATGCTATTCAAAATAACACACAATCTAGTTGATAGTCCGGAACTCCTTCAACGAATATCTTACCACATCCCAACTCGCAATAACAGACATTCACCTACTTTTCATCTCCCCTTTTGTAAGACCAACTCAAAACAAAACTCTTTTATGTACAGATCCACAAATTCATTTAACACAAACTATCACCACATTGACATTTTCAACGCAACAATAAGAAACATAAAACAAACAATATCTACACTACCACACCCAAACTAATTTTTACATTATATCTTCCCTACTACTCCCGTCCCACATTCCCTTCCACCCTCTCCACTCGCTATTAAAGTAAATTTTTATAATCAGTGGAAAATTTGTAATTGGCATTATTGTAAAAACCATTATTTCATATTTTTAAGATTCTTGTTTTGCTGTTAATTTTCCCTAAAACAAAATAAATAAATAAATAAATAATTTATTTGTTTTCATATGTCTCAAGATCATAAATAAGTAATACTCCACGTAAAACTGCGAAGGATATTTCAGTTTACTCCCAGCGCGTAAAGGAAAAGTGATATTGTATTTATCCGTAGGGAGTAAAGGTATATGTCAAGCAGAAGCCATAAATCCAAACAGCTTTGTGACAGCCCTGCACTATCAAGGTTCAGGGGTGCAGCCGGGTGGATTTTATGGATATATTCTTATGGTAACTTATTGCACCGTGGAAGCGCACAATATATTATTTACGTCTGTAACCGGAGGAAAAGAAATGAGAGAGTATAAAATTTTTACAACATGTAATGTAGATGAAATTTGATTAATTCTTCAATGAAATAAATTTTTATTTTTGAAGTTGTAATTCAACAGAATTGGATTTCTTGGTAATTTAAACAAATTGGGCAGATTACGTTTATCTACGAAGATAAACAAACTCTGTTCTGTAAAGATGATTCCTTCATAAGAATTTTAAAATTTTTGATGAATCAATTAAAAATAAACGATGATCCATTGGTTTACCACGGCACAATTGATAAAACAGTTTAGATTTCGTAAAGTTCTGTTGCTAAACAAAAAGTTTTGATACTTAAATTTTAATTATAAATGTTGTACATGAGATATTTTGAAATTTTTTCGCTAAGATAAAAGAGTCTGGCGTTGGATCTCATCTGCTTAGCCTTGTGAGAAAACATGAGATGGTTAATTAGTTACAAAAAAGGTTAGTCAACACCAGGACTCGAATCTACAGCTTTGTTGTACTAGACACCCCTCTCCCTGGTGATAATATCTGACAACCCTAAATGCTGTAGTCAGATTTCATTTTATTAGCGAGATGTGTATTTTTTCGATAGATATATTTATTATCTTTGAAATTCGAAGTGATTTATCTTGATGAAGTAACAGCTTAAATAGTTTTGCTCAGTGCTTATGTTTTGATTGAAACTTTGTGCATCGCAAATGCAACAGTTCAGTTCCGATCTCGTTCCTTCGCAAAGTTGGTCCAGCCGCAGATCTGCAGCATCTGGCGGCCGGATATCTCGCGCTTAATTAATCTAGAACAGAGCCGGTATCAAACCGAGACCTCCGCCACTTATCAAGTTACCGACGCAATCTTCCGGGCCATCGGGAAGCGGGGACATTTTCTTAATTAACGGCTTTTTTATTAGAAAGTGGGCGCTCTTGTTGTAAGGGCGGATAAAAAGTTCTGCTGATTTCAAATTAAATAGCTCCCCAGGAATGCAGAAGTGAAACTTTCTCTCGCTTCTTCCGTTTTATTTTAATTCCCTCCGCGTCTAACAGGAGTCCAATTAAAAATCATAGTCGGCTCCGGGCTGGAGGGGGTGGGAGGGAAGTCATCGATCCCTGTAATACTCCTTATTTTACCTTTATAATGATGAATATATAAAATACGCGTTCAGTTGACATTTTTTTCTATTAAGAAAAATCTTCCAACCTCACTCACTATTTCCCAAGCTCCATTGACTTTGCAATAAACAAAGATCCTTTTTATTTTAAATGAAAACATGTTTTATTATATTGCAATTTAAAACATAGTTAAAATTGAGTAATTAAAGACTTATAATTAAATAAAAAAATTATTATGAAACTCGCGTACTGGTAGTTTATGTTTTTGTTTTTCATCCAATTTAATGAGCATCATTAATAGTATATTCAATGTTAAGTCCATCAATAATATATCACAGTTCTTTGATATTTAAAAAAAATTAAAATAATTACCAAATTCCGACAAGAAAAGGAGGATCCATTATCTTTTTACTGGCCCATGAGTATCATCACCTAATCATTCTTCTAGACCTAGCAGAGGTCAAAGTCCCTTTCCCAACAAATATT
Organism: Agrypnia vestita; assembly: GCA_016648135.1. Taxonomy (NCBI): domain Eukaryota; kingdom Metazoa; phylum Arthropoda; class Insecta; order Trichoptera; family Phryganeidae; genus Agrypnia; species Agrypnia vestita. The sequence continues at coordinate 50,610 of JADDOH010010617.1, forward strand.
CAGCTACTGCTTGCAAAGTTAATTATTTTCAATTTTTAAATAAATTAAATATGCGTGCGTGTATGAATTTGAATGCACGTATTCTTTGATAAGTTAGTGGTTGGCAATAACACCATTTTACTGGGTGAATCGCAGGAAATTATTTTTAACAAAAAAGTTAAATAGAAAGTCGCGTAGATAAATATGAATTTTTTTTTTTCCATATCCTTTAATCTTGAAAGTATCATGGTATTGTCAACAAAAAATTTTAAAAATAATTTAATTAAACAATGGATGAATATTTTTATTGAAACAGTCGCGGATAAACGTATAAAATGAATCCACATATTTACGGATAAATATACAAAAGCTTGCATATCTCAAGATATATATGTTTTTTTTATATTAGGCTATGAATAGCTGCGAGATACTAAGATTCCTATGTCCAAATAAAACAAATTCCTCTGGAGGATAACGCTAAGAGCCTAAAATGCCGGCGTGTATGTATGAGAGAGAATATTCACTTCCGATCGCCTCGGTCTCCTGAGGAAACTTGAACATCGTTCTTTTTATCTTTTTTCAGTTTCTGATTGCAAGTTTCATCAATCTGCCTTTCCAGCTTTTTTCGGTCACGTAGGAGGCTTTAGCTTAGATAAATCCTGAGAGTCATCATTAGAATTCTTTCAGGCATTCCTAGAACGTGGCCTTACGGCAGTAGTTTATCAGAGATAGAGGCTCAACGTTAAGATTAAAGTTCATCTGTTCAGTCAGCTAATGTGTTTCGTAATTTTTCTCTCAAGAATCTGTTTCCTATAATGCCTGTATCCCTGAACTAGCGCTCTCGGACAGTCGGCCCGATTCTGAAAATAACAATGTCTGGATCTCTAAGACCTTTTTCCCAACACTTAATAGACGATAATAAAAATTAAAAATAAACGAACATAGCTTTACGTCGGTGTTTGTTTCTGTAAGTTTCTACATGAGATTGATATAGAGGGAGGGAGAAAGATGTAAATTGTTATCTGTCAAATGTCAAGATGGGAAGATTTGAATACTCGGTAACGCTGAATGCGGTCACAAGTTTAGCCATGATATTTCATCTGGACGCTGTGGATGAAGAAATTAATACGTTTGTAAGAAACAATCCTTCTTATATAATCTTTTAATACAGTGTATTTGAGCCGTAGAATTACAAAATCCGCTCTGGACATTTTTAATTTTTATTATCGTCTATTAAGTGTTGGGATAAAGATCTTAGAGATCCAGACATTGTTATTTTCAGAATATGGATGATTATCTGAACAATCTCAAAATAGCGGCCAGGGCCATTATACAAGGTCATGATTTTCATTGGCTACATGTATTATTTTTCATCGAGTGTATAACGAGTAGCATTCAATAAGTAACGAACAGCAGTACTTTTCTGATTCAATACGTAATTGACTCCTCCACTTCCCTGTGATTCAATCAGTTTCGATAGTAACCTTTTTCATGAGCAGTCTGCATTTTTTAATACTCCAAGATATGCCTTGAAGCTTATTTTCTCTTTAAAGACATTTTATTTATATAATTGAATACCTTATGTAATTACTTTGTGGACTTCTGAGTTCCGAGAAAGCATGTATCTGTGGAAATCATACCACAATACAGAAAACCACCAATCTAGACCACACACACACACAATGGCAAGGAATGCCACATAAACAAATCAGGGAACGAGCAAGACAGGCGCGGCCGACAGTTTTTGCACCATCAGCATTTCGGACGATTTCTTACTCACACAGCTGCACTCCAAGACCCCTTTGTTCGAATTTTTTTTAAAAAGAGGCACACGCCCTAGGCGGGCATGGCAGTCTATCACCTATATCAATGGCCCTTAGAGTATCTATCATTGTCTTTTAAATCATACTCATGTACATTTTGTAGTTGTTTTATCGAGATAATAAATCATCAAAAATTCTACGCCTTTGGAGCTTTTCCGTCGCTTGACGGTGGTGACCCGAAAAAACAATGGCTCCTAACCATCTCTAAACCCCCAAATATCTTTGAAATATTCCATTATTTGAAGAACTCCAGTCTCAAAAAAGGATAACTTCTTTTACCCCCATGTATTCATTAAATATTAAAACTGTGTGAAAATTTCTTCTTCTAATGCCATATGCCATAGAGATGGCAAAAAGTGCGTTCCTCAGGATAAGATCGTTATTTTCTAACCGTGACCTAAGCCTACAGCATAGAATGCTTATGGTTATATAATATCAATATTTTTGCGATTATCCTATATTTTTATTTTTCATTTCTTTTAAAAATACATTTTTTTACAGTAAATATAACAACAGTATTTTTTGCAATGGTATTTCTCTTCTACAAGAGTAATACAACTCGTGAGTAGGAGAGGAGTATCATTATAATGTATTAAATAGTAAGTTTCAGTTTCAGTTTCAGTGCCGAAAAATCGTCTATTAGCTCAACAACTTTTATAACAGCTTGCATCAAAACATAATTAATGTTAAGAATATTTACAGAGTTTATGAATAAGATAGCAACAAATACAATATACATTTTTTTGTATGCAGGCCTTAATCGTTACCTACCTCGCTACGTACATAATAGTACCTGTTCTGAGGTAAGTAGCCATTCCATTCATTGAGACTCCATTTAAATATTTAATTTCATGGATACGTAATTAGAAGAATAAAAGAAAAATAAAGTAAAGTAAATAAGAATAAAAATATAAGTAAAGTAAAGTAAATTAAGTAAAATGTATATACATATATGAACAAACAAAATTGTAAATAAATAAATTAAAGTAAATTAATTCCAAGGTTGATAATATAAGAACAAAGTATACAGTAAATACAGTATTTGTCATTCTTATATACATTTATTGTTCATTCTTATAATAAACTTATATACATATACATCTAAGTAGTACATAAATGTATATAAGAAGAAAAAAGTATGCGATAATTGAGATGCATTTATGTGGGACAACAATATAAAAACTAACAATAAGCAAACTAGCACTAGTAAACATTAATTTTAATAACCAAATTAATTAATCAATTAGAAAGACATACAGAAAAATCTAATTCACGAAAAAATATTAGGTTACTACTGGGATTCGAACCCAGGTCACCTCCTTTCCGGGGCCGGTGCTCTGACCACTAAGCTATAGCAACCCTCTATGTTTCCGTGAATATATCGACCTTATCAACCCAGGTCACCTCCCCGGAAAGGAGGTGACTTGGGTTCGAATCCCAGTAGTAACCTAATATTTTTTCGTGAATTAGATTTTTCTGTATGTCTTTCTAATTGATTAATTAATTTGGTTATTAAATATGTCACAGAACTTTGTTCTGAAAAATTACAACTTCACAAATATGAATATGTTCTTGAATATATTAATTTTAATGCTTAAATCCTACCATTCCCGTCTCCTTACACCATCCAAGCAGAACTTTTTTGTTATTGAAAAATTGTGTGATTTATTTTGATCAGGTGCGAAACTTACGCGCTTCCTGTAAGGCGAGTCGAGCTTCAAGCTCCCGGACATAGATGCCGGATGTTGCTTGTTGTTCCAACTTTGAGATGGGAGAGCGAGCAGTGTTTATTATTCTCAACGGTCCCTGTGCGCTTGTGACGTCATTTTGCTTGTAACAAAACCCGGAACTTGGATGCACGATCCGGTCGTGATTTGAACTCCCCTCGAGTTAACCCCTTGTCTTCAGCAGTTCACAGGCTCAATTAATATCAGTGATGCAACGAATACGAATACGAATATTCGTAGTCGCCGAATATCATCACGAATATTAAAAACAAACTATTTATAACTGAACATTACGGTTTAGCTATGCACTGTGTATCCGAACACACCTACGCACCCTGTTATCGGGGATTCCCCTAAAATTGAATGAATGGATTTGTTGAGTTCTCAAGTTGTCAATTATTACTTGTTTCACAGGACAAAATGAGTTGTTTCATCTAGTTTCAATGGGTTATTCATAAGGTTAGGTGCTCATTTCATGTAATTTTTGTTTTGTAATACTAATTTTTCGTTCCATTTTATTTCCGTTCTGTGTAAAAGTGTTAACTCTTATAAAATAATTTCAAATGAAATCTAGTAACATAACCTCTCGTAAGCGTCAAAAATGTGATATTTATTTTCGACCACTGGGTATGTACAAACGGATAAAAGAAACGTTGTGCTTTTTAAATAAAAATTTGCCGGTGGTAAAATTTAATTATTAAATCCCTTAGCTAAGAAAGAACAGTGGTCTATTATTTATTACCTTGTTGAATTATTCGTATTTGCCGAATAGTAGGCTTGATATTCGTATTCGTATTCGTGAAAGTAATATTCGTTGCATCACTAATTAATATACCCACATCATCGATATACTATATTGTAAATGAGGTACCAATTTTTATTTGTTTTAGTCAAGTCTAATTAAATAATGCTGCTTAATTTTTTAAAGTTTCATTTTGCTCTTTTTAGGTACACTTAGTTAAGTACACATAATTAAATTTTTTCGTGTAATTAAAAAATATATGATTATTGAAAAATATATGAAAGCTATTGCTGATATTTTATTGCTGAGCTTTGACCGGTTTTAGGCCTCCAATTTTTCAAAACACTGGAAATTAATTAGCGATTTATAAATCAATAGTTAATTGATTATTAAATGGGCAAAGTCACTGTACAAGATTAAATTAATATTTCTTGAAATCAAACTATTTCGCAAATTACCACTCGTCTTTGAACCTTTATTATCGCTGAGAACACTTTATTAAACACTTATTAAGAACATTCCATCTAATCCTCGCACACCTAGTAGTCACATTTATTTAATCGCTCACTTATTAGTAAGAAGTCGCTCGATTCCCTTGACTGGTCACACCGGCCGACATCCGCGGCTTATTTCGCATCGATGCATTTCACATAGAAATGTATAAACAAACTCAATTTCGCAGCGCTGTGTTGCTTTGTATACGTGATACGCTGGTCTTTTTAACTCTCGAGAAGATTCCTTTTCTTTTTAGTAAACCCTAAACAGGAGAAGGTTCCCTTCGCTTTTAGGCTATTCCAAGCGTCTCTCGAACGTTGTAGGTAATAGAGCCTGTTGTTCCTATGTGACATATTATGTAACTTATTACAGCAAAATCTAAATTCTCTTGCCGTATGGTGTAAAATGAATAAACTTTACTTAAATTTAAATAAATGCAAAATTTAACATTTACTAGATTAAAATCAAAAATACGTTACGAATACTCTCTATGTAACACCAAACTAGAAAATGTTGCCTGTATTCATGACTTAGGTGTATTATTTAACTCAAAACTTACTTTTATTAACCATATATGCGATAACTTGTAAGTCTCTAAAATTACTGGGATTTGTTTTAAGGACATCACGCCCATTTTAATCAAAATTTAATCAATTGAAAATATTATACACATCTCTTGTCCGGAGCCAATTAGAATATTGCTCATCAGTTTGGTCTCCATATTACAATGGGCATATAGACAGTATTGAGCGTGTTCAACGCAAATTTTTCAAATACATTAACTACAAGATAAGCATACCAATACAAAACATAGAATACAATAACATATTGAAGAGACTGAAATTACTCACCTTATATGAAAAATTTGTGATTTAGTTCTTCTTTACAAAATTGTAAATAATATGTTGGACAGCCCTAACCTTGTAGCGTGTATCGATTATAATATCCCGTCCTTACATTAAACTCCACAAATTGTAACATTTCATCGCCAGAATTCCAGTACTAATTATATAAATGCTGTATTCAGTAGAATATTAAAAACTGGTAATGAATTTGGTGATATGGTTGATAAATTCAATAATAGTCTAATGAAAATAAAGTTTATAGTACGCAATTCTTTCTGCTAACCGTTTTTTTATAGTGCCTAATCTTATAGTGTATCATTTTTTTATAGTGCCTAATCTTATAGTGTGTATTCCTGTATCATTTTTTTGAACTTCCAGTGCTGTATTTATTTTCTATACTTCAAGAACATCACAAGTGAAAGTGATTGAAAAAAGTGCAATCATATACCCGTTCAATAATAACTCCACCAATATTTAATCACGCCTGCCGAAATACTTATGAATATATAATTCACCCGAGAGCAAGAGATTCCAGCTCCAGCATTGTCGAATAACAACAATAGCTAGAAGCTTGAATATTCATACGTAATAAATATTTTAATCGAATAGCTAATGGAACATGAAAACTAATCTTGGCGGGCAGTTTAAGTGTCGACGAACAAAAGTATTGGGCAGTAAAAAGCTAACTGCGAGCGTCTGAATAGAAATATATTCATGCCGCTTTATGTTAACAATTGTTATTCTAATAATTTTAAAAAATCCCGTGTACATAAATTATCCCATAGGATCTGCCGTACGTTATCCCATACGGTTGAATTTCGTTTTAGGGATGGGATGGAAGGAAATAGTTATATCAAGTCTTAAACCAATCCGGGATAAACGTGAATTAGGAAAATCGTTGCGCATTGAAAAAAATTATATTTAAAATACGTTAACATATATTTTTTTCGGTGTTCATTTAGTTTAAAGATTGCATCGCCCTGGCAGCCTGAAATATACGTATAAATTGCGTCATTTTTCACTAGGACCTGATTTATATTTTTTAATGTTACTTATCGTTATACAGATTAACTATTTTTTATTGTATATTACTATTATTATATTCCAATAAAATCACGCATTACATCTATTTAATACATGATATTCCTTTCTGTGTAGGACATATTTCAAAAAGGTTGACACTTTTCTGCAATAAAAATGTGTTCAAGTATTAGATACAAAGATATTTCTATATATTAAAGAAAACACATTATTACTGTGAAACTGCAGTTTCAGAAGAAACTTCTGTGAATTATTAGCAAATGTATTAATCAATTAGATAAGACATAGAAAGAAATCAAATTAACGAAAAAATATTTTAGCTGGGATTCGAACCTATGGACCTCCACTATATCCGGGAATGGCACGTTATCCAATTTCGCCACTGCAGCTTGGTTAATTAACGTAATTTTTTGACCTTATATGTAGTCTCTTTTTAATTGATTAACACATGTATTATTCAATTTTTTAAATCAATCCATTTTTTAAAATGCAATAGTCAAAAATTTATTTGTTTATTTATCGCTAGTGGATGCCAGAATCTATACCTATAAAACTCAATGTCTGTCTGTCTGTCTATCTGTCTGTCTGTTCTCTATACAAATCCACACCATTTGTCCGATTCGATTCAAATTTTGCACTTATGCTTTAGGACTCGGCGGGTAACATAGGCAACATTTCCCCCCTATTCTCATACCCCTTCCCCTCCCCCCAACACAGAATATATGTATAGGGTATTATATATATAGATAGAGATATATATAGTAGAGAAGATATTTTTATAGTAGAGATAGAGTATATATAGAGATATATATATATATATATATAATATATATATATATATATATATATATTAGATCTATATATATAGATATATATATATATATACCGTTGACCGATCGGACTCAAAATTTGGAAACTTATTCTTTGCGGACTCGGCGGGGAACATAGGCGATATTTCCCCCCATATTATTTTACACCTTCCCCTCCCCCTGACATTTTCGATGAAGATCTGTACCGTTTGACCGATCGGACTCAAATTTTGGAAACTTATACTTAAGGACTCGGTGAGTAATACATTCGACATTTCCCATCTATTCTTTCAACCCTTTCTCTCCGCTGATATATTTTCGATGCAAATCTGTACCATTTGACCGGTCGAACTCAAAATTTGGAAACTTATTCTTAAGGACTCGGCGGGTAACATATGCGACATTTCCCCTTATTCTTTTAACCCTTTCCCTTCCTTAATATATTTTCGATGCAAATCTATACCGTTCGAATCGAAACTTTGTTTACCCTCACAAATTTATTTTAAACTTAATCCTTAACCCGTGCAATGCCGGGTATGTAATACAGCTAGTTGAATAATATAATTCTGGCGTCCACTAGCGGTAGACACAAAGTAATTCGTGACTATCACATTATCAAAAGTTGATTACTTTAAAAAACTGAATAATATGTGTGTTAATCAATTTACTACAAACTACAAACAAAAGACTACATGTAAGGTCGAAAACTTTACGTTAATTTATCACATTATTAAAAGTTGATTGCTTTAAAAAATGGAATAATATGTGTGTAAATCAATTTGAAAAAGACTACACGTAAGGTCAAAAACTTTACCTCAATTTACCAAGCTGCCATGGTTAAATTGGATAACGTGCCGTTCCAGGATAAAGTGGAGGTCCGTTGATTAGAATCCCGGTAGCAACTTTAATATTTTTTCGTTAATTTGATTTTTCTGTATGTCTTTTCTAATTCATTAATAAATTTGTTAAAGATATTTCTATTCAAAACTTTATTTATACTTAATTGATTTCACAATTCTATTGCACCTTTACGGTATTGTATTAATCTTTAATCTTTTAAAAGAGACATCATTGATTATTCTGAATATAAAATACTTTTATATCACTTAAATAATAAATCACCTTATTTAAGTAAAAACCTTCAATAAGCCATATTTTACCCACTTTCAGTAGTGCAGACACAAAATAACCTTCTCAGAGCTGCCAACAGCATCTAAGATAAAACGAAAGAATTCTTTTAACGAGGCACAGAGCTCATGTAGGTACAATACCAAACAATGTTATTATTTCCATGAACTGTTACAGCGCGCCCTAAACACAAGGGCTCCGTTCCACTAACTTAATTAACATTTCACACGACGCAAAAGTGCGAACCTTCCATCCAATTAAAATAATAATAATGAAATTATGTAGCACTAAGCCCAGAGGACAGACAAAAATGTACCGAGCTGAAGCGTGAGAGAAATCCTTTGCCGCGTTGTTCGGCCTTTGGCTCCGGGAAAAAAGCCCTTTGTGCACTGCACTGCGAGAGTCATCATTCGATTTTTTTATTCATCTTTTAACTTGAAAAAAAAATTAACCCGTAAAAACCAAGTTTTTATTATGCCCCCTTTCTCATTCACTAGTTGAAATATTTTTTTTTCGCTCAACCTACGCGTTGGGCTTCGGTCGGGCGAAAAATTTTTTTCAATATTTGAAAATTCCAAAAATTTATTAATTTTTTTTAACGAAAATTTGATAGATCTTCTTGATCGTCGCCACGAGTCTGCTTGCAAAGTTTCAGCTCGATTGGATCACGGGAAAGGGGTTTAAAATGGATCCAAAGTTTTTTCGTCAGAAAAGAAGACAAGCAGACGCCGCGAGTTAATATAAAGGGAGTAAAAAAAAGTAACCCATAAAAACCAAGTTTTTATTATACTTCCTTTCTCATTCACTAGTGGAAACTGGTTTGGGGCTTAACCTACACGTTGGGCTCGTTGGGATGCGACGCTAAGAAAGGGATAAAAATTTCTAAAAATTCAAAATTATTACTTTATCAGTTTTCATGAGATGCATCGGAATCTCTTCATACAAATTGTATGAAAAAACTATTAAAAAATTGAAAAATCCAAAATTATACTATAATTGTTAATTTTTTTAACGAAAATTTTATAGATCTCTTTGATCGTCACCACGAGTCTGCTTGCAAAGTTTCAGCTCGATTGGATCACGGGAAAAGGGTTAAAAATCGATCCAAAGTTTTATCGTCAAGAAAACAAGCAAACAGACACCTAGTAAAAGTTAAAAGAAAGGAAGTAATGAAAATGCTTCGCATAAAACTACCATTTGTTGCATTATCATTCGCCAGTCAGATACTTCGCTAGATTATTCGCTTTATTTATTAAAGAAAAAAAGTTATAAACTATTTTAAAAGGATTGAAAAAAACACACAAAAAATTTAAATAATTTAAAAAACAGTATTTTTTAAAACATAAATTGCATGTAAACAAACCAACAGATTTTTCTATAATTGTAATAAATTTAAGATAATCGTTTACTTTGTAATATTATTGAATAAAAAAGACATCTCAACACGCAGTTCAGTCATAAAAGGCCCATAAAGTCGAGAAATTTTCTTCATTATTAAAACATCGAAGGTAGGGTAATTAATTAATCAATTATTTAATTTAGTTTGTGACATTTTAATATGATATTCGTATTAAAAATATATGTAACCTGATGAATAAATTTAAAAATTAGATATGTCCATACAAAAATGTGATAAAAAACGCAAGAGAAGATATGAGAAAAAATGGTGACATTTGCTCATTCTGCTAGACGATCGCCTTAACTGTATAATAAATTGCAAATTTCCGAAAAAAAAATATTTTAGTTAATTCCATTTTATGATCGACTTCCAACACGATTTTGTAGAGTTTGGATATAATTTTTTTTTGAAAACTGCCACAAAATATTTGATCGGCCTTTCTGATTCCCGCCTCAAAAGTGCGAGCAAAATAACTTGAAAACGCTCAAGTTTTGTTTTTTACCGAACCTATCTCAAAAATAATCTCTTTTGTTACTTATCTTTCGGCTTTCTTTTTCTATTCTTTGTTGTTCAACTTTTACATCCCCTAAATCAGTAGGAACGATCTAGGCTGTATCCCCTCTGAGCCCTAGACGTAGAAAAATATATTCACAGTCGATAAGATCGCGGTTTCATAAAAATCATTTATGGTTGAAGTTTCAAAACTTGGTCAGGAAAAACATAAAACCGATACTAAAGATATGCCCGCGATAGATATTCTGCTCGATTTATACTTTTGTTTAGTATCGCCAATGAGAAGGGGATGTCATAACTCAAATCTAAATATATTATTTAGAAAACACACATGCACAATATATTAGAATACGAATCGCGTTTACTTTGCGTGTAGTTGTTCTGAATTATTAATAAACCGCCAATTGAAATTCGAGACGAGCAAATACGCCACGAGAATAAAATATTTATACACGGAATCTTTGTCTAACAGAAAACAATTTATGAGAAGAATAAATATATAAATATTTGATCAAATCTTTTCTAATACATTAAGACAAATTAAATCAACTACAAACACACTACAACTACTTTTTCGGTTGTACCAGGCATTTCTAAACATTTGTGGATGTTTCGCGAAGGTTTTTGATCATCCTAGATTATTACAGACCGTTCTTGATTCTTCAAATTCTTTTTCGCACCTCGTTACTATATTTAATAAGTTTTACTAGTTGACTTACAAGATTTATTTATGTATTATACATTAAAAACTATTTTTATGTACATTTTTAATTTTTATAAATAATTTATTTCATTTTTGTACCTAGGTACTGCTTTGATTCGTTGTATTCCATTTTTGCGAAACCTTTTAGCCTTCACATTAACACTTAACCCTTCAGTAATGTTATTTAGTCAATATATAATATATATATAATATATATATATATATATATATATATATCAAACACTCTCACAATCAGTGCATGTCGGAGGTTATAAAATTATGAAAGCCTGTGAAATAATGACAAATAAAGATATGCGGGTAAAAACAAAAATGTTTTTTCAATTTCAAAAAATATCTATGGTGTATGAATAATAATAGTCTTAGTACCGATATGCATGTGTATAATTAAGAAAACTGATTTCAAAAAAATATACAAAATAAAAATGCATCTCGGAAAAGCTATCAATTTAACAAGCTTCATGAATATTGATCTTTAAAATGAATAGAAAACTCTGTTATCCCTATTTGAATTAAATCGTATTTAATATTTTACTACTGAGTATGTTTATATAATTCAACTTTTCAATTAGACCTGCGTATTATACTGATGATGACTTAGGCCTGTTAGTCTTCAATTCAAGGAGTTAATAAAAATTTATTCGCAGATGGTAATAGTAAATATATCGGTCAAAGTTTTAGAAATCTCAATATGAAACAAAAAATCATTGTCATTGTCGAACAAATAATAACTTTTCTGAATGCATTAACATCATGGATAACAATCATTATTTTTATTCATGTATCTACAATTAAACTTCCCGTCACGCGTAATAAAATAAATATTTTTTAAACTTTACAAATTAAAAGAAATTTGTACTCGAGAATTGATTTGTTTAACAATATTACTTTCACCAACTTTTTTCCTCTCTTGTATTCTCCTTTCAAATATTTATTAAAGTTAATTTTACAGTCGTTTACACTGTTTGATTCCTTCTTGTCAGTATTAAACATAGGGTGACCTCAAGATGAAAGACGACATATACTTTTATGTAATACACCTCCACTAGTCCTGATCTGTGTTACCGCCACAGCCTTCTTCAAGGTCTAAACAGTCAGACGCAATGCATTCATACTCAGTCATCGCACCCTTTCAAGTCTTCTTCGTCCAAGTTGTCACCTAAGGTTGCCCTATAATTTCATTTTCTATGTTACCATATTGGCGTTCGATATGATAACAAATTGGAAGAACCTTTTATGCCATCTTATGAAATGTTTCAAGATTAAGGCTATGCCGACTGTCCGCAATACTTGCAAGTCTGTGCTGCAGATTTAAATTGAAATAATAAGTCTGAAGATCAATATTATTTTGGTTGATTATTTGATGTCCGTCTTTTTTATCTCCACGAGACTGCAGAAATGGAAATAATTTCAATTAATGTATATTATAAATGTCTCACAGAGACAAAAGTGTATTTTTTCAAGGGAGAGTAGGTACAGAAGTCTTTTTTGGGTGGCCATAGGACTTACGACCTATCGTACGGTTGGCTTGGGTGATCACTTTACACATATGTAACGTTCGCCATTTCCACCCATGATAATCGTACGATAGGTCGTAAGTCCTATGGCCACCCAAAAAAGACTTCTATACCTACTCTCCCTTGAAAAGTTTCGTCTCTGTGAGACAACTATAATATACATTAATTGATTATTGATGTCCCTGTGACACAACAATCCAGTTCTGTTCGGAAAATTTTGAATTCTGAAGGAAATAATTTCAATTGGTCAAGTATTTCCCAACACTCCGAACGTTTATAACAGATTGGAAATTGCTAGAAGAGTCAAGAATAAACTGTGAAACTGCCCATTAAATTTGCGAAGCTTCTGTAAACCCGAAACTGCAATTATGTAAGACGGGGTGACGCCATTGCAAATACATTTGTTTAACAGCAAACTAGACCATATAATTGAAACTAGCGAAAGCGGCGACAAATGCGAAATATAAGCAGCCGGCAAAATAAATTAAGAAACCGGACATTCGACAATGATCAATGGATAGGAGACCGTGAATAAAATATTAACAGACATAAAAACGATTATAAAGTGCTCTACAGCCGAGTGACTAGCGCTAATCAGTATGAAAAAAAGGTTCAGTTAAATTTGTGTCTAATGACTTTCGTAATTAATAAAAACATCAATTTAAAGTGTTTTCCATTTGTCACTACAATTGTTTTTATTTTAATATTTATTAATAATTTTATTAACTTCTCATTTTTCTTGTGGTACGCAATTTTAATAATTAATTTTTGATTACCGTAATTGGTTTAGTATAATTAGAAAATTTTATTAATAATGTTTGATTAATACATTTTTGATTTATTTCTGTTTTTTTATTATTTATATTTTTTTTACTATTTTTATTAGTTATTTCCTTTCAAAAACAATTTTAAATATTTTATTAATTTCACTTATATATGAAATATTAGGTCCTTACTTATAAAATTGGCATTTTGCCGTACTGGCAAATTTGATCTCAAATATCTTCTCTTTGGTTAGGAATTCCAAATCCTAATTTATACAGCTATTTACTCATGTATTTGTGTTTTGAAAATTATAATTCATTTGTTTTTTCCTCAATTGTTTTTTTCTTTGCGTCACTCAGTTTACAAAATGAAAAACTTGAAATATCGCATTATTTACGAGTACGAGTTCCACCGTGGCACCAGTGCTGCAGAAACGGCTCGAAGGATTAATGATGTGTATGGCGACGGTGCCGCAAAAGAAAACACAGTGCGTTTTTGGTTCCAACGTTTTCGTTCTGGAAAATTCGACCTGCAGAACAAGCCCCGTGGACGGCCGGAGACCAAAGTTGATAATGAAGAATTGAAGGCTATTGTGGAAGCGGATCCATCACAAACCACATCCCAGATAGCTGCAGGCTGCGGTGTTAGTGATAAAACTATTTTAATCCACTTGAAGCAAATTGGTAAGGTGAAAAAACTTGAAAGGTGGGTACCTCACGAATTGAGTGAAGCAAATCAACAAACGCGCGTTGACTGCTGCGTTGCATTACTCAACAGGCACAATAATGAAGGTATTTTAAATCGAATCATTACCTGTGATGAAAAGTGGATCCTGTACGATAATCGGAAGCGCTCATCGCAATGGCTGAACCCTGCCGAATCAGCCAAACCATGCCCCAAGCGAAAATTGACTCCAAAAAAGTTACTTGTGAGCGTTTGGTGGACTAGTGCTGGTGTCGTTCACTACAGCTTTCTTAACTCTCACCAGACTATTACGGCAGATGTCTATTGTCAGCAACTGCAAACCATGATGGAAAAGCTAGCTGCTAAATAACCGAGGCTGGTTAATCGCTCTAGGCCACTGCTGCTTCATGATAACGCTAGACCACACACTGCACAACAGACGGCTACCAAATTAGAGGAGCTTCAATTGGAATGTCTAAGACATCCACCGTACTCTCCGGACCTTGCCCCAACAGATTACCATTTTTTTCGAAATTTGGATAACTTCTTGCAAAGGAAAAAATTCAACTCCGATGGGGCAGTCCAAACCGCCTTCAAAGATTTTATTGATTTCCGTCCGAATGGTTTTTTTAGTAAAGGGATCGATGAACTCCCTATGAGATGGCAAAAGTGCATAGATAGCAATGGTACATACTTTGATTAAATAAATATATTATAATAAAAAAAATCGGCTTTATGTTCCTCCCATACTTAACGCCAATTTCATATGTAAGGACCTAATATTATTGCTTTATATACAGGTATTGAAAACTAATACGATTTTTAAATACACTCGATGTTTTCCACGGTTATCCTTTGGTGCCAAATTTATTATGGGTTCTTCATTATATCACATTAGCCTTTAATGTAGCTACCAAAATGTTGCCTTTGAAAGAAACCTACTCACTTTAAAATTAATTTAAAAAATCTATTTACACATTTATTTAAATACGTTACATTACCCATCTCGATCTGCGGGTGACTGAATATTTTAATTTATTTTCTACGCCCTTGAAATAAATAAGACGAAACATCTTTTGTCATGTATTTTAGTAGGTAATTTTAAAATTCAAAATATACATTTATAGCGTCTCGAACATTCTCCCCAAATTAAAACGTCGTTCAATTATATTTATATACCTACCTACAAGTACAATAATATTCTACCCTCCTCGAATAAAATTTAGAAATTTAAAAAAAAAAATAATTCGATATTATTAAGTAAAGTCTCGGAGCTGAAAAGTTATAATCATTATTAGTATCCATAATGATTTATTATTTCCAAGCTAAAAGCCTTCCGCGGGCTGCGCAGGTACTTTAAAGCCTTACTTACCCCTGGAGTTTCCCGGAACTAGGGAATTGTTAGGTTCGAAGGTCATCTTTTCCTTTCATCTTTTCCCTTAACACCAGATACTGTTTATTTTTATGTGCATATCGAGCTATTAATTTTCGCCACCCTTATGAAGTAAACCTTCATTAAGTTGACAACAATAAACCAATATTACAATTTTGAAAATGTTTTCATATGTTTTATTTTTTGTCAGTAATACCACAGTATACCCAGAACAGTAGTTTATCTCCGGCCTGTCGGCGAGTTATTATCCTACTCTTGCATTGACGCTAGGGTTGTCACTTTATTTTTAATCCCTTTCTTTTAACTCATAGCGTCTGAGATTCCGACGCATAAGGTAATTACACGAAACACGAAAATTTATGTAATTAGTATACCTAGTTTCTGCACTTAAATTGCAAGAACGCTGATTAACATCAACGTAGACTTTTAAAAACTCACAGTCTTTGTGATAATGAACACACATTTTTAGTAAAGCACCACAAACATAAAAAAGGCATTTTTTTCAGGAAGCGCATTTTTTTTCTAAAGCGGCGGCTGCGAGCGCGAATGGCACCGAAGGCACGGCCCTCACTGCCGCCGCCTTGTGCCCCCATATTCTATGTCAATGTGTGCGTCACAGTGCGTGCGTACACGGCGCCGAGCACACACGCACACATTCTAATGGGTAGCGGCCAGTTTGTATGAAGACGTATTACTGTTCTTAGTGTACTGTGGTAATACTAAACATGATATTGAGAAAATATGAAGAATTAAGACCCGAAAAAATATTATTTTTTCAAAAACAACACTGCTCTTTTCCTCAGACGGCATCTAAAGTTTCCACACCACAAACATATAAATTCACCCTTTCTATCTTTATTTTTCAAGTGTTCGATCGCCACCTCTCCGACTGTCCAATCACCCCTCACCGCCCACCCTTCCATTTCCTTTCCCCCGCTACCCTTCCCACTCGCCAGTAACAACACATTACCCAATTAAATGTTTACACCCGAATGGGTTTCTTCCACTTGAAGCTGAAGTTAAAATAAATTCGGTATTTGCCCTCCGCGCAGAAGCGCTTCTTACAGCCAGGCCAGAGTTCCGTAAAATCGGAAAAGCAGCCCTTATTAATAATTATATTGAACCTCTCAATCAATTTCGGAATCACTTTAACGAGACTCGTAATTATTTTTACGAAGCGTGCTGAATAACAGACATACTATTATTTTTTTATAATAACTACACTAATTTGTTTAATGAGACATGTTCTCCATTTTGGATTATGCGAGGAATGTTCAAAAAATTTCGAACCTTTGTTTAGCAGAAACACATTAATTTATTTATATACCCTATACTTATTTTTATCTCCTTCTAGGTAGTCCTTTTGCTTGTTAACAAATTTCTACTAAAAAGTCCTGAAACGCGTGTCTTGAAATAGTGTTCAACTGAGCCGTCGTGTTCCGCAACTACATTCTCTTGATTCAAATCTGTTCCCTTTCAGCGGTATTTTTAACAGAAAAAAGGAATTAAATGCTTAAAAAACTAACCCATAAAAACCAAGTTTTTATTATACTCTCTTTCTTGTTTAATCAGGTTTCGTGTCTATACACGCGTCGGGCTAATTACTCTTTTTTTTTTATTTAAAAGTAATGGAAACCTAAGAGGTTTATGGGTAACATTTTTACATGATTCAATATAAGAAAATATAATAATATAATTTAGATACAAAGTCATTTTTTATAGTTGGCCGAGTTTTAGTATTTTTGTCACATCTGTTTTGAATTTGTCAGTGGTCAGTTGTTTGGTCTGTTGTGGCAGGTCATTGTAAAGTTTTAGTCCGTTGTAAATTAGTCGGGATTGTCCTGTTTTTGTTTTGGCGTGTGTAATGTGATAGTTTTGAGCTATTCTAGTGTTGTGTTGGTGTTTTTCGTGTAATTTTTGTAATTTTATGTCTTCGTCTTGTATTTCGCCAATTGCTAGTCATTGCAATTTGAGAGAACCATTAAAATTTCGAAAAATCCAAAATTATGCTATATTTATTTATTTTTTTTAAACGAAAATTTGTTAGATCATTTTTAACGTGGCCACGAGTCTGCTTGCAAAGTTTCAGCTCGATTGGATCACGGTAAAAGGGTTAAAAATCTATCCAAAGATTTTTCGTCAGACAAACAAGCAAGCACACTCTATGAGTAAAAAGAAAGGGAGTAAAAATAATTTTTGATAGTTAAAATCTGTTTTTTTTTTTTGATGCTGTTGGTAAATTTATCAATGAAGATCCTATCCAAAACGATTAAATTAATAGATATACGATATGTATCATTCTCTTATATATAAAAATCATAAAACACATTGTTTGTCAACGTCTAGGTTGTAATGTCATTTTTATCAAAGAATCATTAGAAAAATCATTTTTTCGTTAATCAAAATTTATTTAAATATATACTGAGGATTGTTTTGAATAAATAAATCGATTTTTCGGCTTTTTTATTTCTTGCAAGCATCATTTTTTTTAACATAATGCAAAAGAAAATAAATTTATTGGCAATCCCGGGTAGTGAAGCTAGTAAGTTAACTACAAAAAAAAAAAAAAAAATTAAAATATATTCCATTTAAAATTTAAAATGCTTCAAATATTTCACAGAATAATAATTTTCCTGTGGAATATTTTGCCTTTCAGGGACCTACATGAGACTTTCTTTCAAAATGGAAACGCGTTTGATACTCTGCTCACAAAAAAATTACGGACAATTCAATTAATGTTGTAGACGCGCACGCCATTACAAGTTTTCCATTTAATGGGACCCATTTTCTTTTACAGGGTCATGCAAATTAGGCAGGTCAGGCTGGAGGCCTCACGAAATCAGAAATTCAAAGTGCCAAGAATTCAAATAGCTTTCAGTTACGTACTCTGTTCAGATGGCCAACCGAGTCTGTTATTATCTTTAAACATAAGCCGCTCTATCACCCACAATTTGAATAATCTTTGTAAGATATAATTAATACAATCAGTAAAGTACGCTTTGGCGTACGGCTTTATAATCAATTTAGATAAGATTATATTATAGTTACAAATTATTGTATTTCGAGACAATTCATTTACCAAAAGTACCATAATTTAAGACCGAACATATACATATTTTTAGAATTAGGTACTCAATGGCAGTGTGATTTATCCATCATTAAATGAAATCTTTGCTACTTTGACAGACACTTAGTCAGAATAGCACAGAAAGAAGTGTCACTTGAATTAATAGAACGCAATTCAAACAGGCACATTCTGTATATCGAGCACTAAAATGGCGATGGACTGGACATATGTTGAGAGGAAGGCAAGAGAAATGGACCAGAATAATAACAGAGTAGTATCCAAGAGACGGCAAAAGAAACAAAGGTGGACAAACGAAAAGATAAGAAAAAGATCTAAAAAAGGTGGCTGGTCCAGAATGGATCAGAGTTGCAAAGTATAGAGAAAAATGGAAATCTTAGATGAGGCCTATGTCGAAAGACAAGCTGTTTCTAAAAATAATGACTTGAACGCTGAGAATTTAGAATAATTTAAATAATATAATATATATAAAAAAACCTTTTTAGTTAATAAGTTTAGAATGTTTTATAAGTTTAACAGCAATAAAGGCTAATTATATTTTATTGAAATCTTTGTCACCTAAGACTTTACATTTAAATCTAAATTCAGACGTGAATAAACTTTTAGAGGGCAGCTATGTACAATTTAGCGACGATGAGATTTAAATGGAATACTTAAACAAATAATTATCTTTAAATATAAATAATTGACACAACACTTTTGTATCTCAGTACTCATTAGAATGTTGCGCCCGAAGTATTGCTCTTGAAAAATCGCTCCGTATTATGTGGCTCGCTGATCGCAGCTTGAACGTGAACTCCCTGATTACTTGGCGAAGTGTTTTTTATAACTAGCTTTGCCTCGCACCCACGCGCTCCTCGCTCCCTGCGCCTTTGCTTTACATTGAAGCCCCATGACGCTTTGAAAAATACCATAAGGTTCTGCATGTTTCTTCATTACACGGGAACATTCTGGAGCATTCGATGGAAGGTCTGGAATGGTATGTGCGAGTTTAAGTGTGTGTGTAATAAGCAATGTATGTGTGAGTGACGTGCGCGTGTGTAAATGTTCGGTCAGAGTCTATCCGGTAAAGAAAGACTTTGAATATTATGGTACGGATTCTTATTTATAATTTTTTTTTTAAATGTGATAAAATGTATAAAGCTTGCTAAATGAATCATTATATGCCCTTCATGCTCGCTAAATGAACAAATTCTTTTTTTTTATTAATTAACGTTCTTTAGGGTTTTTACAACAGATAAGAAGAGTGTACATTAACAGAAAATATAGTTTAAAGAAAAAAATAAAGTGGAGAGAAAATACATAAAATACAGATACAAATATAAATATAATATAAAGAAAAAGCAAGTATATAAAAAGCAGAAGCACAAGAAAAACATAATATTATAAAAATGTAAAAACAAAAAAAAGTAATAAAGTAGAGTGAAAAGATTTGAAAATCATAAAATAATAAAAAATATACATACTAATACAAATCAATTATTTAAGTCCAATTCGACAAATACCTACTAGTAATCTTTCAATATACCTTTTAATGTATGTTTGAATAATATACAGTTATTGGCAAAGACGTCCAGTTGCTCGTATCGTTTTGCTAGTCTAGGAAGCCTTTGCAGTGGGGAATTAAAGAAATAGTTAGTAGCTGCAGTCTCCATGGCAAAACCTGCATGTCTTATAGTTATGCTTAGACTAGAGACGGAACGGTGCGAGTGTGGTAGATGAAATAAGAGATCTTGCAGTAATTGTTGATAAAAAGTTTTCTTTAGTCCCCCATATCAACTCAACAATTGATAGAGGATTAAGAACTTTAGGTTTCTTACTTAGGTTAAGCAAAGATTTCTAGAAAATTGAAACATTCATATTTCTAGAAATTCCAGATCTTTTAGCTGTCTTGATAAACTAGAGATGACCAGAAGAATAGTGACGGACTTTCTCTTTTTACTCAAACTAATAAATGGTACTATCGACTGTCCTCAACTACTAGAACGTCTATGCTTTCGTGTTCATAAGATAAACTATTCTATACATTATCTTAACATCCCATAAAATAATTCCACATTATCACAATATCGATTCAAACTTTACATAATATTATCTCCTGCTCGGGAGAAATTTTAAAAAAGCATACATTGTTTTATAAATTCGCTAAAATATAGTTTTTAAATCGTTGCTAAAAAGGTTGGTGCCGCAAGGATAGCAAACACTATTTGTGTCCTTGTCAAAAGTGCGCCATCAAACTGTCTCAGTATCCTCCGTGACATAAAACCTTTGCCCTTGTTAAATCAGCCCTAAAATCGAAGCCTACGTTTTTGTATTCATTACACTATCAAAGATACGATGCAATCAATCTTTATGGTTTGAAAGACGTGACAAAGAATAATATTGACTTGAC
Source organism: Agrypnia vestita (assembly GCA_016648135.1). Classification (NCBI taxonomy): domain Eukaryota; kingdom Metazoa; phylum Arthropoda; class Insecta; order Trichoptera; family Phryganeidae; genus Agrypnia; species Agrypnia vestita. The sequence goes on from JADDOH010010617.1 coordinate 71,668, forward strand.
AATATCTCATTTCAAGCAGGGTTGGATCAACAATATTTACATAAAATATGCTTTTTCAGAGGTTTTCCTGGAAAAATGACCTTTAAACTACGTTTGACAAGAGGAGATATAATGTATACGTAAAAAGGTTGTTGCGGGTATTAGGAATTTTTGTAGATCAACTGGGAAGAAATATTTTTGTAATGCAAAAAACACCACATGAAGTTAAATGAAATTCAGAGAATGTTTAATATTAGATAGAGTACCCGCGCGTAAAATTTTACCATAATGCCCGCGTGGCTTAATAAGCCAAAATAGTTTTTTCAATGTCCTGGGTATTTTTTAATAAAAAACATTTTTTGAATAAAATATATCTTTATTTGAAGAAAAAAAATATATATTTATTTGTGACATAGAGAAAAATTAAACATAATCTCCGATTCTAGAAACATGGTAAAAAATAGTAATTTTGATTTTTTTTTAACATACAGACCATCAACAGGTCATTTAGTGACATTAGAGTACAAGTTTGAGTATTTTGTGAACATTTGAATATGATAATACATAATACACCTAATATCTACACTTTTTATGGTTAATTAATAATGAAAAACAATAAATAATAAAATATAAAAATATCGCAGATCAATAAGTAGTTCAGTATTTTTTTTTTTACATACAATTATTTAACATAAATATACATCGCAAATCAATATTTTTTTTTTAAAAAAAAATTTTTACATAGTATACAATTAATGATAAAAATAAATTAATTAATAATAAACAGTGTCTTAAAGATAAATATTGATAAGATAAGAAAAGATAAAGATAAATAAATATAAGATTTATGAGAGATCCATCGATCTTAAAACAAAAATAACAGAAAAAATCTTATAAATCATTTGTGTCCTAACATTCAGCACGTATGTCTATAACTACATATAATTACCTGATGAATATGTACATTTTATCACACAATTCTTTGTAAATGTATAATGTTATGATACTCCTCTACTACACACGAGTATGACACTCATGTAGTAGAGAAACATCCATTTATATGTAACTGTCACTGCCTTGTAAAAAATAAAAATGTATATAATTAAACTAGTTAACTTTGTTTACACCACTAAAATTTATTTGGTAAAACCAACCGGTTTCGGAAACGACTTTCTGTCGTCAGTTTATTACTTTACATTAATACTAATATTAAGTATACCCTGACGAAGGAACGTCGTTTCCGAAACCGGTTGGTTTTACCAAATAAATTTTAGTGGTGTAAACATAGTTAACTAGTTTAATTATATTCATAACGAATAACCACAAAGTTATAGCAAAATACAAAAACAAAATAAATATGTATTTGTAAAAATATTTAAAATAAATAAAAATAAAATTAAAAATATATTACAGTCTGACGATCCGGATATACCCATTTCCCACACGTTTTACACCATTTTTCAGCGCCCGCGTGGACTACTACGGTAGTTCCTTCGATTTGACGCCAAATTTCACACGTGTGCACTCTCAACCAGCGTCTGCGTGGCATTGATTTGCTAGATACATTTGTCCTTGAAGTTTACAAGGACGCTTGACTCGCAAGTGCCTACGGTTAAAAAATATCGATAAAAGTGTCACCTCGGAATGCTATAGCAGTCCGCGTGTGTACTCTAGTGTCAAAGAAACAAAATTATATGATTAACTGGGGCAAACCAAAAGAATTTGTATGAATGATATATCTGAGAAATGTAACTCGTTTTCAATTTTAATTTTTTCTTCACACACATGAAAACACACGCTCCTACGTATATCGAAATACATTTTCGACTCTAAATATTGAACCAACCGATTTGTTAATTTTTATAACATTTCTTGACGAATCTCGAGGTCTTGATGAACATCGTACAGTACAACTGTGCGCCGACAAAAGCGCCTAATACGAAAGTAAATGTGGTCATTAATGTGTTTCAGAATTCTTCTTCTTCTCGTGCCCTGTCGGTTTAACGGACGTTGGCTATCATGTTGTCTATGCGGACTTTGTTTACTGCGGCCCGGAACAGCTTCACAGTAGACTGGCCAAACCACTGTCTCAAGTTTTTCAGCCATGAAGTCCTCCTTCTTCCAGGGCCCCGACTTCCGGCAATCTTTCCTTCCCTTATGAGATGCAAGATCTCGTACCGTAGATATTGAAGTTTTCGGATTTTTATTGTTTTAATAACTTATTTTTCTTTACTCATCCGAGCCAATTCGAATGCCGAGCCGAGTGTTTCAGAATGCTAAAAAATAAATATAACTACATGTAACGATTTTTAAATATATATCGAACTTAAAAAAAAATTATTTCATGTCTTCAATATCCGAATCAACCGTTTTAGCGTGATAGGGGAGTATATAGACAAGGAAAAAATAATTTCAATTCTCTTGCGACGCTTTTCAACAAACTTCTTTCTTTAAAGTATTCCATTGTTGAAGTTATAACTTCAAAAAATTTTCACAACTATTAGCGGATTGTATTATTGGTTAGGTTAGGTTTGAAAAAGTTGCTTTTTTCATTATTTTAATTTTGTTCTTCGTTCTAATATCGGCACGTTCTAATATCGTAATTGTCTTCACTGTTGTCAGGATTGTACCGCGCGCTTTATACTTGCGCGCAATTATTATAGTGCCAATCAAGCCAGACTTTTTGCGTACATTCCCTATTCATGTTACCTTCAACATTTACCTGATATATCGTTTTACTATATTTCTCTTACGTTACGAGGGTGTGGGTAGGTGGAAAATATACCTGCCCAAACCACCCTAGCGACCCTAAAATAATTTAATATAAATTCTGGCGTGTGACTCAACATTGAAACAGCTTTCAATGTTGAAATGAAAGTGTTTTTTGTGGTAGTTTAAAATAAAGAAAAAATAACTTTTAAAGAAAAAATATTTGAAAACAATATTTCGAATATGATTTTTTTTGAAGGCCTTTGTTTTTTGTGACGTAATTAAATAAAAATTCGTTTTATTTTATAAAGTTGACTTCGTTAAATAACAATTTATTTTCTTCGTTGTACTCTTGACAGATCGGTCGAGGTCGCTGATAGCGATGATACCAGATACAAAACTATTCAGTGCCATCTGTTCCCATTTGCAGCCTTCCTGGACGCCTCTTTAATTGAGCTATTGCTTGCCAACTTCACCAGATCAATCCTTCTAGTTTCGTGACCTTTCACGAGGAAGGATACCCTCGACTCCGCCCTGTTTCATCAATCTCTCCATTGCATCTTGCGATACTACGACATATTGACATTTAAACATATGTGGTGTAGCGGTTTGTAATAAATAAAATGCGGTTTATATAATTACATAGAGATACATTGAGGTTTGTTCAAGTGCGAGAATCGTTCATTAGCGGGAATTCAAATTGACAAAATGTTGGAGTTGGTTGGCAGATGAAGGAAAAACAGAAACGACGATCGCAGCATGAACTTAGACCACAAATAAGACGGAAATCTTACCTTTGAGATGCCGGATGCTGGTGTAAGGGACGGAAATGCCTCTTTCTTCGATGTTCCGTTCCAGCTGCAGACACAAACTCCACTCGAATCGCCGATTAATTAAAGATACCGAGATGACAAAATCCACTGTTTAACAATAGTTGCGGTATTACAATAAAATAGCTTCTTTACTCGAAGACAATTTAGAAGTGATGATGCGATAAGAATAAATTAACTATAGCGGTCGAGTCCATACAAGGCAACAGATGTCGTTAGACATATTAAATTAGGAAGGTGGTGGACGGAGTGGGAATTAATTAGAAATAAAAAGGATTAACGAGGAGAACAAGGATTGGTGGGTCTCCATCTTACTGAAGTCCAATTCAGCCACAACCATCGCCTCTATCTCTCCAGATTTATCACTGGCCAAACCAATATGAAATACCAACATTTCACCACACTGAGATTGTCAGTATTTAAGGTTAAATTCGAACCACTTTTGCGTGCTCCAAAATTGTACATCAAACACATAAAAACAAATAACTCTGTCAACCAAAATTTAAGCTCCTCGCTCGGAAAAATATACATTTTCTCGGAAAATATTCCAATAAGCTTGAGGTGAAAACAGGGTAGCCTGCCACCGCGACCCCACCCCTGGGCTGAATGTGTGAAATGTTATTTTTTCAATTACTCCGCAAGAAAGACAATATTCCTCCTGGGAGTCATGCATAAGTTTCTTCTCACCACCCGTGGTTAGGGGGTGGAGTTCGAAGAAGGAAATTTACAAAACCATGCTTCAGCAATATTTCATCCCCAACATTGTTATTTTCATCTCAATCATGCTTCATTCTGGCAGTCAACAACACTTGTTTAGAATCTCGTTAATATCTGGATCATTATTATATATTATTCAACCTTTTTTTCAGGATATTAAACTAATTTATTTTAACATGAACCATTTAAATTAATTAAAGTTTTATTTATCACACGAAGCCTTTTTACTCCCTTTCTTTTAACTCGTAGCGTCTGCTTGTCTGCTTGTCGGCTTGTCTGCTTGTCTACCGAAAAAAAATTGTATCGATTTTTATCCCTTTTCCCGTGTTCCAATCGAGCTGAAACTTTGCAGGCAGTCTCGTGGCAACAATTAAAATGATCTAACAAATTTTCCTTTAAAAAATTTATTTATTATAGTATATTTTTGGATTTTTCAAAATTTTAACGATTTATATATTGTTTCATTTTCGAGCCCGACGCGTGGAGTAGGTGCAAAATCCGTATTAATGAGAAAGGGAGTATAATAAAAACTTGGTTTTAATGGTTTAGTTTTTTTTAAACTTAACAATTTTATTTGATGCATGGGACATAAACTTAACTGAAAAATAATTTCGTAATTTGCACTGTTTTGCTATTCCAGATATTATACAACTAGATACATTGATAGGTAACGTTTATTCGCGCCGTATCGTCTACCAGCTGTTTACGCGCTTGCTTGGTGTATCTGTGGTTTTCACTGGCTGTCAAATTCGACTAACTGTCGCTCGCGTCCGCTACTGCACCATATTTAGAAAAAAAAATTGCTTGAATATTACGGTATATTTTCGTGTGTTCTAGTTCTTTCTAGGTGTTTCCAAATTATTCTTAAACTTCCTTAACTTTGAATTAATGGGAAATCCTCGAATATTTGCAGTTCTTTTTTATTCTAGCATCTCCAGTCTAGATAGTTTTAGGGCGGCCAGACAGCCTCTTTAATTTCGATGGGTACTACTGTATGACTGCTTTTGTTTACAGATTGTTTGTCTTCCGAACGATGTGACCCACCGTGTGAAAGTGCAAATTGATTGATCGATGCAATAAGCCAGTAGATTTTTGAGTATTTTTTTTTATGTAAAATGTATAGTCATCAACAATATTATGACTATACTCGTATTAATCATTTAAAATATTGTCACAGAATGGCAACCAGAAGGAATTGCGCACTGCTTGAATCCCTTGTAATGTCCCTTTGGAACGACACTATGAAAGGCCCTAGAATAGTCTACAATTATCTAGAACCTTCGGAAAATGTCTACAAACAACTAGAACAGCCTAGAAGCGAAATGAACCTTTTTTAAATACTAGAATAATCTCAAAAATTCGAAAAACCAGCGTTTGGGTATAAATACCGAGACTGCCACGGCAGGAAGTCCCTTTTGTCCCTTTTGAAAGTGTTTTGACAGATCGTTCAGTGTGAAGTAAGTCGCGGACGACGGCCGTGTATGATCGATCATGAATTGCGAAGCGACAGATTCCGAGCGAAATAATCTGGCGAGTAGGTACTTACTTCATGTACGAGTGATATATTATAAAATAGTGTGATTTAGAGAATAGCGTTAAGTTTAATTCGTGTTAAGTAACTTTTCATTTACCTCTCGCAGTCATGACCTATGATAATATTATTATTATTATTATATTGTTCTTGTATTGTCGTTGCATTGTAAAATATTTTAAAATCAATTTCCCGTCTTTATGACTATATTTGGTATATTAATGTATAGCTATTTTGTTGCTTTCCCTATAAAAATAGTCAAACTTGGCGTGGTAAGCTACTCCGCAACAGAGCTCGTCTTGCAATATGCGCGCGGGGCATGTTGGGCTAGTCAGAACTTAAGCATGATTTATAATATGACGCGGGACGTCAGCAAAACGTCACTTTGCGTTTCGACTTTAGTCACTTTCGAATCTGGGTGGGAGCTAAACGGCGATGAGTTTGGGTGGGGGGGAGAGGGGAGGGGATGCGTTGAGTGGCAGGAAAGAATGTTTTATTTAACAAACAAAAAAGAGAACGAGGGAAATATTTGGTTTGACGCTTATTCCACCACGTTGAATGTAGGTTCTATTATATAATATATTTTGGAGTGAAGTTTAAGTGATTTCGGTGAGGATTGCTCATTTTTCTGTTACCCCACAATTGTATCAAATGAAATATCTCAGTGACGTACTCTTAAGTTATATCACCATTATTTTTCAATCTTACTCTTATCTCCCAGATTCGTTTTTTTGGTTTCTCATTGAGCCTTTAATTCTTAAAAATAAAACACTTTGTATAAAACCACAAACGGCCAACAATTATAACCATAACAGTGTGTTTTGGGGCAATGTTCTCTTCGTGTTGATTCTTCTTCTTCTTCTTCTTCTTCTTCTTCCTCAGCCTTCATATCGCCACTGCTGAATATAGACCTCTTCCATAGCCTTCCATCCTTCCTTGTTATTTGCTAGTTATCATTTGGAAGAGGTTTGGCATTAAAACACCACGCTTGCCACATGGGTTGGTGACGCTGGTTGTAGCCGCCCATTATGGGTCAGACTACTGCTACTGCCTGTTGATCTGCGAGAAATATTTTATTTCCCTCCTACCCTCCATATCTGGCTAGCTTTCCCCTATCCGCCACCTGGGGACGCACCTCCTAGGGGTTACAGGCTCCGCCGAAGAGTTCATGTTGATTATTCTTGTATTTTCTATGCTATTAATTTTTTTCAAAATTTCTAATGTATAATGTTTTCTCTGTGATGATCTGTTACGTTCATATATTATAATATAATAATTCATACTATAAATGGATTTAGCGTTAACGTTGTAGAGATTATTCATGATAATCATTTAATTATGTAGAAAACATTAAGAATATTAATTACCTCAGTAAGTATTATTAACATTTAATGCTTTATCCGTCGATGAGAGATTATTATTTTCTCTAGAAACTTAAGAAATATAAATTCATCCAATTAAATGATCACTGTGATCATCATTTTTATTTTTATTTAAATTTAAATCCACAGTGTGAAAAATCCTTAAAACTTCCTTAAATGCTTTAATCAAGAATCTTCAATTCTATTTATTACTAAATAACTATCCAATGGGATATTATATTTATTTATAATAATATGTAACGATAATTTTACTTCCTTTTTTATTAAATTAATTTAAATTTCTAGGGGACGTTCCGGTTCCCGTTGCAGTAGAATAGTCATTTTCATATTTTTTAAAAATTAATAAGTTTTAATGCTTATTTATCTTAAAAATAATAGATAGAGTATATACATAGATGACGTTTATCATTTGAAATAATACTACTAGTCAAATGATGTTAGCTCCTTGTTAGGACACAAGTTTTTTTCTAGATATTTTTTCAAAATATTGTTATATTTAAATTATTTCATTCATCATTCCGTTGGTACCTTATCTCATTGTTTTAAAATATATTATATAAATATATTTCGATACAAGTTAGTAAAGAACTGAACCATAATAGATATAATATTTCTTACACTAATTTCTAGCGGTAACTTTCATATGTGTGCAGAATCTCTATAGTTCCTAGTTTTATACATCAAGACGCGAAATTCCATTAACAGAATTAAAAGCTCGGCTTCAGTCATAAAAATAAAAGCTAACACGTAATATCATGTGTAATTTAATGTTAGTACTAAACATCAAGGCTTTATTAATAAATATTACTGACATTAATATTTTAACATCCATCTTAGCCCTAATTTAATAATATGTACGTCCGATTAAGGGATGATACCGCCTTGACATTTTCCAGAAAAAAAATTTCGGTGAAAAACTTTCAGAGATTATCGATTTTTTGCAAACGTCCATTTTTCATTTTTATTATTATAGATATATAAATTGCATGTATTCGAAATGCATTACGGTTGACTAATAATTGATTTATTTAACGTTATTTTTTTATTTGTTAATAATTCGGAAGAATGTCATATACACATATAAAGAATTTTACTATAAAAACTCCAATCAAAATATCGATATCTCGTTACGTGTCAATGGCGACATCTGAACTGGTTTATGGGAATGACAAAGTTTTCGACTGCAGTGGGCGGTAGTAAAAATGCAACTCACATACGAAACAAGATGTGCAAGTATAAATATTGTTATACACCACAACTTCCAACAATATTGTTATAGATGTGGTAGTCTATCGTGGGTGGAATCGTGAACGTTACATTGTGTAAAATGATCACTTTAGCCAGCCACACGATAAGTCGTAAGCCCTATGAATACCCGAAAAACTTCCATACCTACTTTTCCATACAAAAAATAGTTTCGTCTCTATGAGACATCTATAATATATCATGATTAATGATAACATCCTGTATTGCGTTCTTGAAAAAAATTGGACATATTCAAAATATTCTCAAAATATAATTTCTTTATTGACGCGTTTCATTATCATCCCTCTTAATGTACCAAAGAGTATTACTTCATCCCTTCCATACCTACTTTCCCATAAAACAAAATAGTTTCATCTCTATGAGACATCTATAATATAACTTGATTAATGATAACATCCTGTATTGCGTTTTTGATAAAAATTGGACATATTCAAAATATTCTCAAAATATAATTGCTTTATTGACGCGTTTCATTATCATCCCTTTTAATGTACCAAAGAGTATTTCTTCATCCCTTCTCTCCGCCCTTACAGCAGCCCTTACACCACTGATTTCCCTCCGGTGCGAGTCGGAAGGTACTGAGGATTACAAATTGGAGCCACGAACTTCTACGCATTCAAAAAACTTGAAAAATTCAATGTTTTTTTTTAATCAAGGGAAATACCTTGGCGTTTATACGGAAAGTTATGTGGAACGTATTATGTTTTCTTTAATGAAATTTTATATCAACAAAAAAAAATTGATGTATGTTGAAAGGAAATGTTATTCTTCTTCCATATATTACCCTTCAAGGGCTACTTGTTCGATTTAATTAGTTTAATAAAAGCGAATAGACTAGAAGGTAAGTATTATTTTCTTAGAAAACTGTTAATATTACGAATACCAGATGTGGCGAATTTGGTAGGTACTCCAAATCATGTAAATTACTTGTGAAATATTCCGTAATAATATTTCAAAACCGAAAATTAAATTTCATAGAAATCTCTATTATGTCTAGTAGTGAGCCATGCCATTTAAAATTCCACGAACTTGGCCTTCTGTTATATCCTTTTTGAAAATAATAATTTTGGTTTATTAAATATTCATTTTCTCGCCGAATAAGGTAAATTCTCCACGTTTTTAAATAATATTGCCAAATATTTTTTTTCGTTTTGATTCAAATATAATGTAGATATTACTTGCCGTTTTCAATCATTTTTAAATCTTAACATTATTACACTTGAATAATTTTATATAGTTCTGAAAAGTGATTAATCGTTTTACGAGTTTTAGTATCACTTAGAGGAAAATAATGATTCTCATACAAAAATATGAATTTTATATAATGAATGTCGAAATGGTATTTAAAATTGCTAAATTTGTAATATTAGTACAAATATGAATTAATTATAACTTTTCCCAAATATCGGAAACCCTTTGCGGATATATTTATATAAAATTTATGTATAATGCCGCAAAGGGTAATAAAATTTATATTCATAAAATTTATATTATAACATGAATGCGGAATTATATTATGTTAAAACACACCTTTTTGAAAAATAATTTCCATAAGTTCGCAATTAAATTTTAAAAAGTATTGTAGGACTAAATAGTTTTTCTGTTAAACATCCCTGAGAAAAATTTTCACGAAGATGGCGCTATATAAATTATTCATTATTATAATTAATATATTGTCCATTGTGACATCCTCAGAAAAATTAGTATTGGAACCGATCTTTCCACCTGAACGATATGCTGACATTTGACATGTGACAGTTTGTTTGGAAATTTACTATAAACACTACGCGGATAATATTACTACGTTTTTTGTATTTTGTAGTATTTTATGACAATCGCAACCTAAACAACCACCTTTGTTAAAAACTTACGTTAAAAATCTGATTTCACTTTTATATAGGATTGGTAGGAAAATTTAAAACGATAATCAGACAATCTTTTGACTGTACAACGTTTACTAATAATTTATGAAAATATTGTGTCATGACTACAACATTGATCGAAGATTGAAGAAGAATTCTGATGTACGAGGCATATGTTAAGAGTAGAATAGGACATAGATACCCTTCGGGGGAACCGAAAACAAGGTAAACCTAAACAGACTCCAACGACAGCAAAATAAAATACTGAAAACGGTCTACAATTTGAAATACCTGACATCAACCGAAATGGTTTACCGAATAACACAACAATTAAACATATTACAAAAATCTAAACACTAAAACTCATTCACAAGCTGGCAAATGGCGAAATACAAGAAGCAGACATTTGATGAGAACACCTCAAAACTACCACACTCAAGCCAAAACAAAAACAGGACAATCACGTCTAATTTTTAATGGATTAAAATAATAAAATTGTACAACGACCTACCACAGCAGACCAAACAATTAACTAATAGCGATTTCAAAATAGAAATGACAAAAATGCTAAAACTCAGCCAAATATAAAATGATTGTGTATCCTTATTATATTATTATTGTATTATTGTATTGATGTATGTAAAATAGTATCCATAGACCTTTCAGGTCTCTTGTCATATTTTAAATAAAAAAAAATTAAAAAAAACACCGCTGTGAATAAATACCGCTGAAACTTTTTTGTTTGTCACAGCCTGCTGTGTGTGTGTGTGAAGCTACTCCATTAAATGCTATCCTTTTAACTATACAATTTTTCAAAGTGTAGTTAAATTTATTGAAATCTAAAACCATTTTTTGTTTTTCCACAGTTCCCATCTCCGACGTCCAAGGAGTTCTGAATAAAAAAGCAGCTCTTCCATGTGACATCGAGCCTTTGGACAGGGACGATGCCGTCTCTATGGTTCTGTGGTTCAAGGAGTCCGACGGTGAGCCACTTTACAGGTAAATAAATAAATTATATTATTCACACTATTTCATCTAATTTACGTCGTGGAAGGGTTGATTTTAATCACATGAGCATTCGCATATTAATAGTATGTAGTGCAATTTTTCCCTTTTCTTCACCTATAAATACTTATTCGATAATTTTTAAACCTGATTTCAAATGTTTGGAAAAATTCCCTTTATTTACATCTAAAATTTACTTACCAGCTTATGAGCACTAAAATTGAGGAATTTAATGTTGCGCGTCTAAAGGATTATTTTTAATTTGAAGTATCTGATGAAAGAAATTGTCTTTAAAATTTGGCAAAAGTCAATCTGTCTTTAAAATATAGCAAAACTCAATTTGTCTTTAAAATCTTTCATAAATGAAGAATAATAGAATTATTACACTTGATAATATTAACAAACGTAATCTTACAAACAAAAAAGTTTTTATTTCCTGTTCATTGAAAGTTATAAATTTATATACACCAATTCCAATAATAATAATAATAATAATGTACTCGTATCGAATGTCCGTCCGTAACTTTCTGTCCAATAGCTAATTTTATTCCGTTTTAAAATTTGCATGATTTCAAAATTGTTTTAAAATAAAATGAAAACATTGACTTGTTTTTTAATAAAATACTCTGAATTAGATTTTTTTAATATTTCCGTTAATTAAAATTAAAACTTATGATTATGTTCATTATTTTATCGCATATGCAATCAAAATACATAATTTTATATGTAACAATGTCCGTCACTAACGCCATCAGATGGCTCAAATATTAATGGGGTATAAGAAGCAAAAAAATCATAATTCTCTGTTTAATAATGTCCATAACTAGATGGCTAAAATGTATATAATAAAAGTACGTCAGTTTTAACGGGTTAAGGCTAGGTTTCTACTGATTTTGAATCACAAGCAGGAATGCGTGCCTAGGTACAAAAACCCGATGCCTTCTCCAACTGAGATAGCCGTGTTTACTATTCACCCTTAACTTTCCCTCCCTCGAGCCGGATCCACAAAGGTCGACACTTTGCCAAACACCGGGACATTATTAATACGTTACAAACGTTATGGAGTTCCTCAATCAAGGGTTGCGTCACAAGGCAGCCTGCGTACATGTTGCGGGCTCGGAGGCTGCGGGGGTGAGCGGCGGGTGGCGGCGCGCGACCTGCCCTCGGGGGCCCCGGACAGAAAGGTCGGAGCATGCCCCTCGCAAAAAATTAAACGTTAACAAAAAGCGCCAAAGGTTAACACGATCGTCAGATTATGTTGTTACCTCGCCTTTGATCATACCGTGTGGGTCGTTGAATTCTCGATGTTGATGTTAAAATACACATATTTTGAAAATTACAATGTTTATTATAAATACATGGTTTATTGATTATCACATTTTATTGGTTACAAGATTATATCGTAACGTATATAGTATTTTTTTTATTATAATTGATATAAATTAACTTTGTTAAAACCACTTGTTTATTGAAAAAATTCAACATGTTTCGAGGCCAATGGCTTCTTCGTCAGATAACAAAAATAATATTTAAAAATCGAATTATAGATCAAAATATTAAAAAGTTTTATATGGAAAATGATAATATAAAGTACCTAATTGACATGAAAATAAATTTAAAAGATAACTATTTGCAAAAAGGACCTGATTATTTATAATATTCAATTTACTATTAACTAAATTTATTAAAAATTTCTAATTCATCAAATTGTGATTCTGTATAATTTGTATGTAAAATTTGTAATAATAAATATATAATTTAATTATGTACTTTATATTATCATTTTCCATTTATAACTTTTGAATATTTTGATCTATACTTCGATTTTTAAATATTATTTTTGTTATCCTGACGAAGAAGCCATTGGCTTTGAAACGTGTTGAATTTTTTCAATAAATAAGTGGTTTTAACAAAGTTAATTTATATCAATTATAATTATGTTACCACAAAATAAATTTGCTACATTTGAAGAAGAATTTTTTTTTATTATTTTATTTATTAGAGACACTAACAGGATAATAGGTACATGATACTCTGATAATAAACATTATAGTGAAGACTATGCCATTATCCCAATTACAAGTGTCTTCGGCACGCTCTGGTAACATGTATATTTGCATTTAAGTATATTTTACATGTACATTTATGTGTATTGTATTTTTAGTGTTTGAATTGTAGTGCGATTAGTATTCAATGAAAAATTGATTTAATGGATCTAAAGGTTCAGGTCATCGTTTAAAAAATGGATGTTGTGTATGAGTGAGTTTTTGAACGAAGATAAGGTATCTGCAAGAATATCAGCATCAATGTTAGGGTCAGCACAATACAAATTATATGTGCGACACAACCTTGTGATGGGAGGAAAGTAACCGACATTATTAGTGTGCTGGCTTATTCTAAAGAACTCCGGGTTTCATATACTGTCAATACATAAATATTAAAATATAACTATTTTTAAATATTAATTATCTAAATATTATCTAGGACTCGTGGCATTGAGGGACACATGAAACCCTTGAAATTAATTATGTTTCATTTAATCACAAAAAGTCACTTAACTGTACATAACAGTAATCACTATTTTGTAATTCGTACTAATTTTCACTCATGGAATTGCCAATAAATTGACAATAAATAGGTGACTATATAATCTTGATAATGTTTTTGTTAATTGTTATGATCATTAATTTTGTTTCCTTTTTAACTATGAATAAAACAAAACGTTCTTTACTTCACACAATGACACTTAAATTTTTTAATTATTCCACAAAATTCCGAAATCATTTCAAATTATTATGTTTCCTTTTTTTATGTATACAATAAACATATGTTACTTTGTTATTTTAACTTGAAACAAAATTCTACTGACAAGTCAAGCGGAGTAGTGGGTTTTTCTTTTGCAAAAAAATTTATGATAAAATCAATTATTTAAATAAAAGAAATAAAAATTCTTTGTATTTATATATCGTCGCAAATTACGGTGTCGTATTGTCATATTCCTTTACAAAATATAAATAAAATCAATTTGACGTAGGTACGCCTGTCTCTGTATAAATTTCTTTCGAATCCTAATAAATTGTAAACGGAATTCAATTTTCTTCGAAAATTTTCCTGGCAAGCTCTAAGTATAAATATTTGCATGTTTATATTTCGCGTGGTCCCATAAAACACACATTGATTCGAACCTTTAAATAAATCAACATTTTATAACCATTAGCCCCCGGTTCCTGGTAAGCCTGAAGAATATGTAAGTAAATGCTTTGGGGTATTTGGAAATATTTCATTTTCGGTGTGGTATTCATAAATCAAACATACATTATTACAGTTGGTTGAATACTGGCAAAGTACAAATACTAAAATGTATTTGGAACTCCTCAAAAAGAAATTATATGAATGATTTAATTTAGATACCTACGCAAATTAAATTTTAAAACTGAAAAATTTAAAACGAAAATTATAAAACAAAATTTATACAGTAATCAATAAATAAATGCTATATTTTATAATACTTTTGGTACAATTGTTAAATAGTGGTTGTAGTGTGGTAGATAGAATAAAGAAAGGAATGCTGAGATGGTTTAGTCATGTAGAATGTATGAGCGTGGAAAGGATGATTAAGAAAAAATATAGGGCAAGTTTTGAAGGTAACAGGAATGGAAGGTGTCCGCGAAAGACCTGGCATGATCAGATTCCAGATGTATGAATGTAGCCGAAGCAAAAGTATTGTGACAAGATAGAAAAATATGGCGTTTTATCCTCTCCGCCTACCCCTGCGGAGAAACGGCGTGATAGTTAGTTAGTTAAGATCTATATTTGTTAAACACTTCAATAACTTAAGAACATATAAATGAAGGTGTATTAAAATGGATGATGCAATGGTGTCCGATGTGATAGAAAATTAGTAAACATATTCGTTTAATTATGTTATTACTCATTACTATTTCATTACTTCATTATAATTATTTTTTCCATTCTATTGCTACTGTTCTTCTCTTTTATTTGTTCCGTTTATTGTTTATACATTAAAAAAAAAAATCTATATAAAATATGTTAGGACACGAGTCAATATGTTCAATTCTGAGAAGTTATGCTATTATTCATATATAAATCATTAACTAGTACCTGTTTTATTCCCTAATAAATAAATAAACAATAAAATAAAAACAGCGTGATATTCATTTGACTAGCGGAACCATCTCTGTGATATAATTTATGGATCTGGTGTTAACATTATAAAGATAATTCATGCGGATCACAAAAATGGATGAAGAACTTGATATTGTATATTATCTTTACTTGAGTTTAATGATATTTTGTTTTTTATGTTGTAACAATTCATGTAAAAATCTACGAATTTTGAATGTAATCTGTCTATTACTTCAGCCGTCGATGAAAGATTCTGATACTCTCGAATCTCGAATAGTGTTTTGAATAGTATTTTGTTTTCCATCTACTTAAATGATCATCCAAATGATCTTTACACCACTCACTCATCCTGGGTTTGCATGTTTTCTAATATTCGCACGTAAATTATAAAATAAATTATTAAAAAATTACGCCGCTTCATCGAGTAAAATCCACAGACCCTTCCAAAAATGGCATTGCCCACGATTTAAAATTACCTTTCTTAGTATTTTCTATATATTTCATAACTGCCACTTTGCCTAGCCACGTGGTATATAAATCACGTATTTTATGGCGTATAAGGACAGAGGGTTTTCGGGGGGCGGGCTGAAGGGGATGAAAGACCTGCGAGATATCTGAATGCCCCCCTACATTGATTATCTGGCTGTTGTCCAACCCGTGGACCTAATATTTGATTAGCTTGCAATAATTAGTTTAATCAAACCGAGCGTTCGTAGATTACTGATCATTTTAATTTAGGATTAGTAATCAGTTGGGTTAATGTAATATCAATTTATTGCTACTTGATCACTGTGAAATAGACGGTGATTAATCAAAAATCATATCTTAATTACTCATCCTCGTGAAAGGTTAATTCCCCTGTTTTAGAAAGCTTAACTTTCATACACACTCCTTCTTTCAAGTATTTGGGAATTTCGATATTTTACAAAATTGTATTTATTAACAGTGTTTATTGTAATGTGAATATTATTAATAATTCATTTTATCAATAAGGCATTATGGAATGTTAATCTACACTAATATATAAGAGGTAAAGTTTGTATGTTTGGATGTAGGTGGAAATCTACAGAACTTCTCATCCGATTTCAAAAATTCTTTCAACAGTATTTAGAATGGACTTTTTCGGTGGATATAGTTTATATATTATCCCGTTAAAATAAAAGGGTTTTACGTGGTGGCCTATTTTACAACTAAAGTCGACGAAAAAATGAACGCTGCCTTAACGGTAAGAGATATTTAAAACATTGAGAAGTTGTAGAACTCACAAAGTTC
The DNA here is from genome assembly GCA_016648135.1 of Agrypnia vestita. Classification (NCBI taxonomy): domain Eukaryota; kingdom Metazoa; phylum Arthropoda; class Insecta; order Trichoptera; family Phryganeidae; genus Agrypnia; species Agrypnia vestita. Next base: position 88,367 of record JADDOH010010617.1, read on the forward strand.
TATAAAAAATCTGTGACAACATATATCTATATGATAAAGTTAATACACAAATTGATAAAACAGGACTCAAAGTTACTAAAAATCTACGCATGCGATACCGCGCGGGTTACGTTAACTCTGCTATTAACAAAAACTCTAGTTAGGATCTTCTTGTAACTGTGCAGGGTAGCATTCCAAATATCTGTTATAATTGTTATATGAAACACATTAATTTTTCGTATCTCTGTAATTATTTTATACATTTCTAGTATTTGCGAGAATGTTTACGTCGCTTCCAGACTGTTCCAGACGTCTCCCGAATACTAAAGATAATTCCAAAGGGTTGTAGTGCGTTCCACGGGGTTCCATCTTCGACATATGAGGAATTCTGACAGTGCACGATCCCTCTGTCTACCTTTTCATTACAGTATTAATAAAAATGTGCAAAGTGTGCAAAAACTATTTTCCCACATGTTATGCAAAGCTTTCTGAGCGAGGTTCCTGAAGAATTGGATAATTTGTTCGTCTCAGCATCCGTGGTGTGCGCATTATGCGATGTCAATACCACATCTTCAAAGTTTCGAGTTCTCTCCTCGGAGGCCAAGTTTCGACTGCATTCAAAGCTGGAGTTTAAATAGTCGAACTTTTATGCTCCTTAACGTTGCAACGGTTCTATCAGTTTCGACACAGAATCCAGTAAATGGACCTTAGCTTTACACTATTCGTTTCCCAAAACGAGGTATCGTGAACTATCTTTCTCGCCGTGGCTTAGCGTGGTGGTTAAATCCTTATTTTAAACGGTATTTTGGGTAGGATTATTTGGGATAAGCATCCTATTGTATCGATTATTGATAACTGAGATAGAATAGTTGTAAATTGTGAATTGTCTAGTAACAATGGTTGCCCGTAAAATCAGTTGCCAATCATTGACGTAATCAGATACAAATCTCAAATAACGGTTAGTGTGTCACCGGTTAAAATACTATAACCACCGTGATTAACAATTAAGGGGTCACATTTATCCGAGCGGGCAAAAATAAACGTTTTTAAGATTTTTTAGGGTTATGATGATATTATGTAAACAAACTCTTGATAAGATAAAACAAAACAGTCAACTGATTTTTAAGGTATTAAAATAATTAACAAATAATGATTTTAGTGGAAATTAATATACATAATATATATTATGAGCATTTTGCTGATGAAAATTTGAGAAAAAATTTCATGCATCATTTTGAGAAAAAATGATTGCTCACTTTAAACGTTTATGATAAAAAAAAAGCTTACTATTATATCGAGTGTATCGAGCGAATATTCTTTTCACAATTATTTATTTACTTCTTTTCATGCAAAATTTTGGTGTTGAAATGCTCGTGAAAATTTTTTGAAACAAAATTTTAAAAAATAGCTGTACAAAAAAAAGACAAAAGTATTTTAAACTCCTCGAGTTATCAACGTGATTTGAGATGCGAACACGGAATATATGCCGTGTCAATATTCTTACTATTTTCATACTAAGTAAAAAAGCGTGCGCTATGAAAATAGGACTAACTTGCTAGTGTTCTGGAATAAGCCCCGAACCACCGACCACTGCATCTCTAGGCGAGTTTCATAACCACTACATCGACAAAAAATACTAAGGTTGCTCTTGAAGGGTGGTTCAACAGAATATTCTCCACCTCTATATTACCACAAACACTCATCTGTCTCCTCCATCGTCCAATGTCTTCTCTATCTTAATTGAAAATATGTCTTAAGTATTTCAATTTGTTTTGAATGCTCAATCTCGTTCCGTCCTGCCACATATGAAGAAAATTAACTTATCCCTTTCCATGTAAAAAAAAATCGATTAACTCAAGATTATAGATATATTTTTGAGGGCCAATTACAATTTTAATTTGTTTTGCCAAAACATAGGTACCCAAGATTTATCAACATCCCTTACAGACCCCACCCCGTCTCCCTCTCTCCTGTACTCAAAATCTTAATCCTTTTTGATAAAAAACTTAGTGCAAGTTGGCCTTTAAACTTACACGCATGTGAGGAGTATTTTTTTAAGGTGTTGGTGTGTAAATAATGCCATGGATGAGGTGTGTAGCGATATTTACATGCTAGAGTAGAGGTTGTCCTGACGAAGAGACGGGTTACGTCTCGAAACCGTACACAAAAAAAATTTACTGGTTATATACTAAAATATTAAAAATACTTTAAATATTAAAAATATTAATGATATTTTTTGACTATTTGAATAAGAAAATATTTACAAATTTCACTAAAATACATATTATATCTCTAGAGTCACAAAGGTTTGTCTCTGTATAAAATTATCACAGTATTGTTATCAATTCCCAGTGAAATTCGTTTTTACTATGTTATATCTCCACTAGTTCATAATTTTATCACGCACTATGTCGAGTAATCATTTTAACAATACAACAACTACAGAATAGTAATTTTCCCAAAAAAAATGTCCTCGACTTTCTTTCCCATTTGGCGCAGATAACGAGATCCATTTTCTCATTATGGCCTACGGGCCCGCTCACTTTGAGCGCGATGTTTTGCTGAATTCAAAAGCATAAGTAATACAATTATTACACTGTGTTACTGGGTAGCTTTTTCAATTTTTTACGTGACCTGAGTAAATTCGGCTCCGTTTTAATGGAATATATAACAATTTTCCAGAATATAAAACCAAACGTCCTTCCCTAAAACAATGCCCGCCTCGTGCGCCGGCTTTGGGAATCTCGCCGAGGCTCGAAGACATTTTTAATATGATTATCCACTTCATCAGTATTGATGTCTTCCTTAAATTCCTACATTTAGCTAAGGACCTTCCCGACGAATCAGTTTTAGTATCTCGTTAGTCTCCGAAGCCCGTGAGGATTACCATCCGTAATGTCTTCGTAGCAAATAAACGAGGGACAATTCGATACCTTGCAGAAGTCTTCCCAGGACGATTATTTGATTCGAAAATTCAAAAAGGATATTAAAAACGAGTCGTTATACCATACTAAAAATAAATTTTTGTTATGAATATTTAGCACTCCTAGCACCTAGCTCCATCTTTTCTCTGTTAGTATTTGATGGTGCATTCAAAAATAATATGCTATCGTCATATTTATATACATATGCGACATCATTAATTGAGAAGCGATGATTCAATATTGAAAAAATATTAGCACGTATATCAAACCTCTACAAAATACAAGTTTTAAATATTTTTCTCTTCCCTTATATGTTCCGACTATTATCATGTTATTCTTCTCTTATCATATTGTTCTACTACTTCCAGGACCGTTATTTTGATCAATCTTTCCTTGTATTATACGATGCAAGATCTGATCCTACTCTATATGTCTCATTACATGTCTGAAGTATTTCTGTTCATGGATTTTAACTATTTTTAATACATACTTAACTTAATTATTCCGAATAATGATATCGTCATTATTATTTAAATTGATTTTATTTTACGTAAAAATACATTATTCAGTTTTAACATTAAAACGTGGATCGATGGTGGTAAACTTCTTTAAAACTAAAAATTTGCTTGATTTTAAACCCAAAATCATACAATATTCACAATACATTATGAAGATTTAGCTGTACCAATAAGTTAAACGATTTTAAATGTTGTGTCAAATCTAACAAAAAACCTAACTTCAAATGTAACTCATTTGCATAAAATATAATATATTTTATGCAAATATTCACAGGATGTCAGTCTTTAAAAAAGATTTCTGTCTGTCATTTACTATAGAACAAAGCTTGTGGAGGTTTTCAAACACCACAGCAGTACTGAAACCATGAAGCTTTAGATTCGTAGAACATGTCAGACGTAAAGATTACTCCTTAAGGTCTACAAAGTAACTCCAATGAGAACTTGGCCCCTGGGACATCCAAAAATGAAATGGGCGGACAACATTCGCAAGAAGGCACCTAGTTACAAGTTCTTTGTTGGTGTACCATATCTCGAGACAGACCTCAATGACTTTTATGTGCTTCAGCAATCTTGATTTTATTGACTTGATTATTAAAATTAATACATCCCTGTATTCATTTAAATTAATCAGGCTCCTAAATTGTATGTCTACATGTTGTATTTTTATATGAATGCTTACAACTATGGCCACTATGGTTTTTGTGTATTCATATATGGTAAAAATAATAAGGAAGAATCGACATATTCGTTAGACTAAGGATTATTTAAAGTACAATAATTATTAAAAATGTGTATTACGCCATTGTTCACTCTCTGCTCATATACAGCATTATCGGATGGAGAGGTTCTCATAAAAAAATCTAAACTCAATAAAAATATCACAAAGGACCATTATTAAAGTAATACTGAAAAAAGTCTACCTTTTCAACAAAAGATCTTTTTAAATCGTTTCCAGTACCAAATGTGGATGATATTTTCAAGCAAGTTTCCATATTTAAAATACGCAAAGAAAAAACCTTACAGAAAACCAGAAATACTTCAAGCTTATGAGAAATGGAAACCAATTTATAATGCCTAAATTTAAAATAACCCAAATGCAGAACCTATATTTATAAATCCAATAACTACTACAATAATTTATCTATCGAGATACTCTGCATCAGAAACCTCTCAGAGCAAAATCAAAAAAATTTAAATCTTCCTTAAATCGAACTTAAATTCATAAATCATTCAAACCTATAGCTTTTTTTTAAATACTTCAATACTTCATTATCAAATTAATTTTTATTACCGTATTATTTAATGACTCGCATATGTACCTATATATAAAATAATAACTGCGACTCCCACATCAGACTCGGGAACTTCTCTTCACTGATGAGGTCTACGTGACTACAAAGTATTTTAAAAAATGTCAATTTGATATGTAAATATATAAGAATTGTATTTGTACCACATATTAAATAAAATTTTAAAAAATATATAAAAAAATTCTTATACTGTAGCATTTCTTTTACATATTATGTAACTTGCATTTCCCCTCTTCTCAGCCCAGCATGCATTCAATGATCATGCTATCCCCACCAGCCATCTCTTCTCAAAATTATCGCATTACCTACATAGATACTCTATCATTTCAAGAACATTTCACTTACTTAAGTATCTGTCCTACAGAAAATATCATCTTCGCAATATATTCCAAAACTAATCTCGGTACGGTCCCCGTACGAGGCAACTTTCTCAATACAAATTTTCTTGTATCGACAGTGTGCCCGCTCGAAACTTTCCGTGAGCACGTAGCCAAGTATCGAAATCAATATACGAGACACTTTTTTAATACGGCCGATTTTGGCGGTATTTTCCGAAATGTAAACAATCCCCCGACGACGCTAAACAATCCTTGGACCCGTATCAACTTTTTCCTCTCTAATTTCCATAGATTTTATCTATTATAATATCCACCCCGAGCCGGGACGTGCGGGGTATTTGTTCGGGATAACAAAATCTGCCTCGTGTCTACACGGATTCCCAATTTACGATAATTTTATCCAGGAATTGAAATTCGACGATCGTTCCTTCGGGCAAAACGGGTGTAGGGAGCACTCCCGCATGTATTATACGTCACGTGGTGATAAGTAACATTTTGTTCGGCATTCATCTTGATATATCGAATAAACTAATAATTCCCATTCTGTTTGTGCCGCGCAAACAGCTCTGAAAATAGACGGGATCTTTACCATCCTGGCAATACAATATTTAGTCAAGAAGTAAACCAATAGTCTGCGATGTTGGATCTCTTATTACAGCGAACTCCACGAATAATCAGTTTAACGTATATTCGTACTCAAATGGAAATATTAATCTATATATATAAAATAACTTCATTGTCTGTCTAACGCTAGAATTTAGATAATTAGAGTATAACATGCAGTCAGTGCGGGCTCAGGCAACATGTAAAGGTCGCTCTTTTATATTTTATTACAATCATTTTTATATTTAAGCTAATTTAGTCAATTTAAAAAACAAATCGTTTTCTATTCAGCTATTTCAGCTTCGGTATCCTGCAATTATTATATCCCATGATTTTTCACGGGTATACGGCTAGTTTATTATATTTTCCTGAACATTAATATTTTGATTTGAATATGGAGATACATTAAACGATGATAATAGTACAGAAGAGATCTAAAAGCGCATAGTCAGCGCAAATCATGTTATTTCCACCTCCAAATCTAATTAAATTCATCAGACCAGTGTTCGTATACGCAGCTGAGACTTAGATACTGACTAAGAGAAACGAGCGAGCACTGGACGTTTTTGAAAGGAAAATTGTGAGGCGTTCTAGACAATTGTCGTTGGCGCAGATGCTACTACAATTAGCTCTATGCTTTTTGAAAGAGCTAAACGACAATAAATATATAAGACTAGCTGTTCGTATCCGGCGTTGCACGGGTTAAGGATTAAGTTGAAAATAAATTAGTGGGGGGAAACAAAGGTTTGATTTGAACGGTATAGATTTGCATCGAAAATGTATCAGGGGGTGGAGAAAAGGTAAAAAAGGAGGGGAGGGGAGAAATGTCACTTTTGTTACCCGCCGGGTCCTAAAGAATAAATTTCCAAATTTTTAATTAATTTTTATTCAATTTTGAATTTCAAAGACATTATTATTTTAAGCTATCACTTAAAAACTAATATTAATAATTTAACTTAATTAAAGTGTTATCAATTATATGTATCATCTCTCTAGACATCATATTATTGTATTAATATATATTTTAGCCAATAATTAAATATCAATCGTCACAATTACTCCAGAGAAGTATCACTTCTACCGAAAACACGATTCTCCATTTGTATATACAAAATATCCCATTGCTTGCTTACTGACTTCAAATAATAGGATATTTACGTGATATTTTTTACATAAAAATAGGAGGCCTAATTGTTCTGTCTTATCCAAATCATAAATTCTGCGCGAGAATTTCAAAACTCACTTCACGGTCATTTTTTGCCAGGGGCGTGCAGTGAGGACAAGAAGCATGACTTTTTCCTAGACATATTTTTTGAAAATAAATCGAAATAAGATATAAATCTCGCAATAATGAACACATTATTCATATTTTGATATTTCATAATATTTTGCCAGATAAATATTTAATTTAGTTTTTTTTTTTAAATACATGTTTAAATAAAATTCATGATCCTAGTTCTCACTGCATGTCCCTGGTTTCTCAATTTTATTAGATTTACATAACAAAGTATCAGTAAAAGAATAAAATATAAACTTTTATTTACATCATTATTACTATTGACACTACGCCATATATTACATTGTGTTCTACAAGAGACATCTAACATAACCAAAACTCTTTCAAACTCTTTTATACGTTGATCTTTTTGTTGCATTTGTTACATATTTCTTCTTATTCTGTTATGTTATGTGCGGTACATAGTATGGAAGTGAATTATCTATGGAAGTGAAGCCTGGAATTGGCAAAAGAGGAATGAAAGTAGACTGAATGCGGTTGAAATGCGGTCACTAAGACGCTTGTGTCGAAAATCCTTGGTCGATAGAGTGAGGAATGAACAAATTAGAAGTGAATGCAATGCTGGCTGTAGTGTGGTAGATAGAATAAAGAAAGTAGTGCTGAGATGGTTTGGTCATATGGAACGTATGAACGAGGAAAGTATGGTTAAGAAAATATATGAGGCGAGTGTTAAAGGCAACAGGAATAGAGGGCGTCCGCGAAAGACCTGGCACGATCAGGTACTTCAAGTATTTGAGGATGGCCCTATTAAAAGCCGCAACAACCGTAGAACGTGTGTGAGAAGGTGTATGAATGTGGCCGAAGCAAAAATGATGTGCCAGGATGTGGCGTTCTATCTTCTTTGCCTACCCTTGCGGGGAAACGGCGTGATCGTTGGTTAGTTAGTTAGTTAGTTAGCAATACATAGTATTCTAGGTTAATCAAGTGAATTCATATATTTGGCTCAATATTCTTATTACATCAAATGATCTATTTTTTAGTATCGAATAAGCTGTTTGAATTCTAATTAAATTAAAAAAAATAAAATATAAAACCAAATTTAATTTCAAATGTTGCGCATGCGCGTTATAGATTTCCACAAGACGCCAGATTCCAAATTAAAATCCTATCCATCTAAGAATTAACTGAAAAATGTTTTTGAAAAGTAAACTCATTTAAAATATTCTGACCCGAGGCGAGTATTTTTTCTCGGAACTAATCTTCTTCGCGGAATTAGAAAGCTCTCACCAAAGGGAAGAAGAAAATTATTATATTTTTTAATTTCAGGCAAAAGTTTGCCCTGGGGTCGTCCAGTTTGCGAATTTTCTCTTGGGCGTTATCGAATAATGATTTATTAACGAAACTTGTCGAACCAAGTCAACCTGTCAAATATTTTACCGCAAAAGTCCGCCGAGTTTGATTTTAATTTACTGATTCGTGCATTTAACGTGAGATTCTCGACAGGTATCTAATGATCTTAATACACTCGTTAAAACTAATTACACGATATCATGAAGATGGGACATATAAGCATAGATTGATTCATAAACATAGTACCAGATTTACGGTTAAAGAAGGACTACGAATACCGAAGGTCATAAATAAATATGGACAAAGAACATTAAAATATGTCATACCAAAAATATTAAATAAAATCCCATGTCGTGTCAAAATGGATATTAATAAAAAAGGGCAAAATACAGAATTAATGAATATGTTATTAAATAAAAGAGACTTATTTTGATTTTGGTAATATTTGTATTTTTTCTTGTATTTGTTGTATTGTATTGTTGATTTGTATTTGAGTTTATAAGATCTATTGTAATTAATTAATATGAATGTATTTCTGTTAAATACAATTTATTTATATATATGTATTGATGCACCTACAGACAAATATCAATGTGATGTTTTGTGGGTCTGAGATGTAAAAAAAAATTAATAAATAAATAAAAATAAAAAAAATAAAAAGTAGATGGAAATTAAAAACACCTGTAAAAATTTTTTTATGTTGAAAATGTGAACGCATATGTAAAAAGTTACTATTAGCAAAATAGATTTGGTTATTTATAACACTTTATTTATTATTAACACTTTTTCTAATTTCTCAAATTAATGAGTAACTTGTTGGTCTTGTGGTTAAGACATGTTAAATCATTTAATGGGCGTAAACAAATAAATTAACAAAATATGTAGTGATCCAAAGGTCGCGGGTTCGAACCTCATTCCGGACCGGCAAGTTAGTCCTAATTTTATAGTACAAGCGTTTAGCCTAGCTTTTGAAAATAGTAAGAATATTGATGTGACACGTATTCCGTATTCGTATCTCTACTTAAAAAAAAAAAAAATAGCACGATCAGATACTGCAGATATTGGAAGATGGCCCTGGTAAAAGCCTCAACAAACATAGAGAATGCTTGAGAAGATGTATGAATGTAGCCGAAGCAAAAGTGATGTACCAAGATAGAAAATTTTATCCTTGCGGGGAAACGGCACGATAATTGGTATGTCATTTATAATCCTAAGTTATTTGAATGTAAAATTTCTTTACTAATAATATTAACAGAATGGTCTGCTTCCAAAAGCGATGAGCGAATTCAGAATAGGTATTACTGTTTATAATATATATTTTTAAGAAAATCGTTTTTTTAATTAAAATAAAATTAGTACATATAATATAGCCACAAACACATTTTGCAATTATTAAATGAAAATTCATTTTTACTATTCCACTATAATATGATGCTATATTAATTCACTTTATAAAATCCGAAGTAACTTTTTTATTTGAACAATAAGGTTTATCGAACTGAAACTCTAAACGAACGCTATTTATGTTAAAATGAAAAACTTTGTGAACAAAAAGTTTCGCAATAGAATGTCAATCTATATTAAGAACTTTGCAGTCTTACTAGTGCACTGAATTACACGAAATAAATAATTGACTTTTTGGTAGAATTTTGGTAGATTTTTCTTGCAAATTTGACGGGTTTAATTTTATTTAAAATAATTTACTGCTGAAAAATTCGAGAATAATACAATAATGAAATACCTTATTTTTCATTACGTTATTAACTTGATGTAATCCCTCAAGGGGGGGAGTAAGGTTAATTCGTACAAAAAAAGGCATGTTTTTGTGAATTTTTTGTGACAACACAGTTAATATTTCTTTATTAAAACTAATGGTACATTAAAGTACAACATTTGAAGAATATTGTGTAAAATTTTCAAGAAGAAATATTAAAAAATACGGCAATGGCAGCAACTATTCGGACGTGTCTCGGAAAAAAGTAGAATTGCGGTGTCCATCATAACTTGGTGCTAGATCATCTGAAATCAAAAAATCAAAGTTCATTCGTTAGATAATAAGTTTTTCCAGGTAATTCTAGGAGGGTTTTTTGAAATTTTAATTTTTTAATTTTTTGGAACACTGAAGGGAAAAACGCGATTTTTTGCGAAAAATATCGACTAATTTGTTACTAAAAAATAAAAATTAATAACAAATTTGAAAAAAAGTCTCCAGCGTTACCTCGTAAATTATGTACAGAAATAGTGTTCAAAATTTTAAAAGGATCGGTGCAGTAGTTTTGAATTAATGATGGACACCGACTTTGAAAACGTGAGATGTGGGGAAAACGCTTTAAAGTTTTGCACACTGTAAAATTCAAAATAAAACTCAACATTTATTTTATACTTACACATAATCGTCGATGCCATGTTCACACAGCAAAGAGCTTTCATCATCAGCATATTTTTGTCCTTGTCTACGCAAAACTCTTCCAATACAATAGCACGTCCGGTAGTCCTCAGGTGAGCGCGTCTCTCAGTCTGAGTATCGCTCAAATGTTCATAATTTCGTCAATTTTGCTCCGATTGACTTGAAATTTTGACACAATATTCTTGCGATATTATACATTCATTTAAAAAATTAAAAATAAAATGCAAAAAAAAAAAGTTAAAAACCTTACCCCCCCCTTAATATGTCGAAAATAAATGACTATAAAATGTAAAAAAACAGCGTTTATATTTCATTTCACTTCTTTGATTTAAATTAGTTAATTATCATACTCATTAATCATTTAATAAATGCTATACATAATAAAAATTTATGCCCGTCTTACTAGACAACTCTGTGGTGAGACCGACAAAGTTTACAATGAGAACTTAATAAGCTACAATACACGAAATACAATTTGGTAAAAAAAAGTGATTATTTATTCATCATCTACATTCTGCTACAAGTAAAATACAACTTTGTTGCATAGTAATCACCAATTATCAACAATATCCCTTGCCCATTTATTGTATTAAAATATAAATAATTAACGAAACCTCTATGTTTTGAATAAATTTAAAAATTGGGAGAATATAGACAAAATATACGTATACCTTATTGTAAGGACCAAAGATATCTCTGCATAGCCCAAAGTTTTGAACGAATACAGATGATAGAACACACAAATCACAACATTCATAAATATGATGTTTGGGTGTTCTTACGATGGAATTGGTGTACGTTGCAAAGTGTGTGTAAATGAAAGACTTCGAAATAGTTTAGTCTCTGTGAGACTTATATACATAAAATTTGTAACATTTGCTTATAATTTCATCGCGAAACACACACAAATCCTCTAAATCCATGAGAAAACATACACCACACATGGTTGACATAGAGCCCACAATTATGAAAGTGGTCTAAGTCTGGAACTTGAAAAAATTGAGTTTATTTATTATTTCGTGTAACCCTATTTTAAATTAATAATTAATTAATGTTGCAAAAATTAATATTGTGAAAATTATGAAGCATTATATGCAGTGTATTGTTCAGCTAATGTTTATTTTGATAGTGGACTAAGTCAGTAGCTTCCGTGAAGCAGTGTTTTTACCTCTGTTATACTTGCAAATCTGAATTTTATTTTGTATTATGTCATCAGACAGTGACTCAGGTAATTTATATTTTATTTATTTATTATTAACGCCCTATAGGGCTTTTACAAACAAATAGGTAAAGCTTAAATATAATGGATAGCTTAAAGATAAAAAATATAACATATAAAAATAGTAATGACATAGAGTGGAAATCAAATTCTTAAAATACAAATATATAAAGATAAATATAATGTAAAATGAAAAGCAATAATAGCACAAGCTTAGAAAGTCATAATGTAATCATAATAAAGTCATAATTATATCAATGTATCATATTTTAATGTTCATAAACTTATTTTTTATATTATTTATAGAAGTACAACCATTAAATTTAAATAACATTAAACTTATTTTTATATGGTTTAAAGATATACAAACGTCAAATATAAATAAAATTTCAAAAAATGTTAAAGAGTAAGACGGTTATTGTCTTCTGATAAATCTCACCAAAATCAAAAGTTTAAACTTAGTAAATTCAAAATTTTCTGTTTGTAATATTTTTTTTTTAACGTTTTTGTAAAAATTCCCCATACGATGTTTTATAAAACTTCTTTGGATGATGATGCCGACTTCCATATTTAAGACCTTTAACCCAAAAGGGGAAGACCAAAAATATACGACATTATTTCCTTACTTCCATTACACTGTAGCAGATCACAAATATCACAAATAACTAAAGAAAAATTTAAAGATGTGACAGATTTGCTACATTGTATTCCACCAATTCTTGCCAAAAGCAAGCATTACTAAAAATATTTATTAACATGCCTTAATAAAAATTTATTTTAAAAGAAAAAACTTTTTTTATTGTGTAAAGTCAATTTTTATATATTCCTATATAGTCATTTCAACCTAAAATTATTGTTTCCTTATAAGCTAAATGTAAAATTTATATGTCAAAATAAATAATAAATCTAGCACATTATATTAATTTGAAAACAGTTGTATCCTTATAAGCTAAATGCAAAATTTATATATCAAATTAATAATAAATCTAGAACATTATATTAATTTGAAAACAGTTGTATCCTTATAAGCTTAATGCAAAATTTATATGTCAAAATAATTAATAAATCTAGCACATTAATTAATTCATTAATTAATAATTAATTAGGAGCTCTAATATTTAGTGCATTACAAAATTGTCATTATTTCTAAGAAAGTAACAATACCTACATACAATATTGATATTTATTCAATCACTCTAATGAAATTATTCCGTTGACTTTAACCCAATAAAATTACTAATATCGTTATCTTTATACTAAATTTAGGTTACTTGGCTTGTAACAGATATAGTCCACAATACAAATTGCATATGGATTCCTGCCTTAATTATGAGTCGAAAATATTCAAGTAACCACGACCTGTGAATATTTGCGGAGATATGCGACATGTACCTAAGTTTACATTTTTTTCAATATTTCTGATTTAATTTCTTTTTTTTGTAACATCAGAAATAATATAAAATATTTTAATATTGTTAAATTTAGTTGGTTCTCTATGATATTTTAATAATTTTTGCCAAATTTTCGTTCCACGTGAATTATATAAGTAGATTTATTTATTTTAAAGTATCCTAATTTTTTGGTTTATTTTATCTTTATTTTACTTTATTATTTATTTGTTGGAGGTTTCTAATTACTATTGTTTCCTTTTTTACTAATCATTGCTTATATATTTATATATTGTTCATTTCTCTTAAATATGTTTAATTTCTATTATTTTTTTATTATTTAATTTTAATAGTGTTTTGTGTTAAGTATACAAAAATCCTTGTTACTTTCTTTTACTGTAAAATCCCACTAGAGTATTGATTAATAAATATAAATAAAAAAATAAAAAATTAAAGATTTAAAATTATCCAAATTACGACTATTCTTTAGGTGTTAAATTGATTAACTCAATTTTTAACAAAAGCATATTTTAAATAAATAAATGAATAACCACAACACTTAAAATTTCAATATTTTTATTTCAAATCATAATATTTCTTGCGAATCTGGACAATATTTCTTTCGGATTGTTTAATTAATTAGATTCAGCAGAGTCGCATTTTTCACAAAGTTTCTGAAACTATATCAGTTATGCGAGAAATTTATCAAGTTATCAGACAAATCTTCGTATCGAGAAATAATGGCGAAAAATAAAACTACATCCCCCAGCAAATCCTGCAATAGAAAAGTTTGGTCTACACTCGAGGTAGTACAAAGTTCTTCCTTCTAACACTTGAGACTGCACTTTGTCTTACGAGAGCGAACCTCGTGAAATCTTCGTGTCTTTTTTGTTTTATCTTTGATCTTTTCTTGGATGTACGAGTATTTAGACTTTTATTTCAGTCAATACAACAAAATAATCCTGGAGACTTGAATTGAGTGCTTCGTAATAGTATTGACTCTAACAAATCTATTACATTGTAATACCCAACAAAGGCGCGAGGAGGGACTTTGAAAATTTACAAGATTTGATTCATAAATTGACGTTTGACACCAAAATTAATATTCTCCTTTATGTGAAGTGTTTTATCGAATGTGGAAGATCTCTAGCGTTCTATATATTGAAAAATTTGAGGTTACACTGCCAAGGTATCTATCTCACTATCTTCTTTTTTGCTACTTCCTGCCTTGTCTTGCAAAATGCTTGATTTGTGAAATATCACATTTTTAATTAACGAATTAAAAGCTGGAAGATAAAAGCAACGGACAAACAAAAAAAACTATCCCATAAAAAACAAGTTTTTATTATACTCCCTTTCTTGTAAAATATAACAATTAAAGACGAATTTTAACATATACCTAACATAACACGAAACTTACAGGAATTTAATATATTTCTAAAATGTCAGATGTTTTGAGGTTTGATAAGACACTTCTAAAACATTTGTCAGGCAATTTAATCAAGATTTTGATAGATTTGTGATTTGTGAATTTTGCTGTCATCTGTGATAAGATTTCGAAATTCATAGTGAAGTACCTGTTATGTATACCGATGGAGTAATTCAAATTTTAAATATTCCGTAACGTCATCAGGCCGCTGTTGGTAGTAATCAAATATTTGTTTACAATTTTAAAAAAACCATTAAAATTTCTAAAAATCCATAATTATACTTAAATTATTATTTTTTTAACGAAAATTTGATAGATTATTTTGATCGTCGCCACGAGTCTACTTGCAATGTTTCAGCTCGATTGGATCGCGGAAAAAGGGTTAAAAATCGATCCAAATATTTTCATCAAAAAAACACAAAAAAGACAACCAGACGACACGAGTTAAAATAAAGGGAGTAAAAAGGAGGAGAATTCTGAATTTAGTCAAGGCCTACCTAGAGCAGAATATATATCCGAAAATAATAATAATAATATTTGGATCATTTGTATAGCGCCGTTTTCGTGAGTACTCACCTAAAGGGCGATTCACACAAAACAACTTACTGACTAAACACACTTATTTACTATTACATTCTTATTATTCACTAGATGACATGAAAAAAATAGAATTGACATTTAAAACTATAATAGTTGGGACTGCTAGAAAGAATCAGGTATTTTCGCAGAGTGCACACTAGGATTGGGAAACATAACGAAGTGATGTAACGCTCTGATTCTGTGGGTTTTTATATGATTGCCTAAACAAATGCGTCTTTAGTTGTTTTTTGAACTGTGGTAAGCTGTTTGTATGTCTCAGTTTATTTGCTAGTTTATTCCAGAAATTTGGTCCAGCCACCGCGAAAGTCACCGATATTGGGTTTGTGGACGCGATTTATGCGGTTTTATTAAAATTACTAGCTGTTGTGAATTTTCTTGTTCAATCGCCTCTTCATTGGTTATACTTTATCAATAAATATATAGCCAACAATATCAATAATATAAGCAATATCACTTAAGAATTACAGGTATTCATTTACGTTCTTCTATTTGTATTAAGAATTACAGGTATTCATTTACGTTCTTCTATTTTTTGATAAAATATATAATTATTTGATGATTATTTAAATGAACAAAAACTTAATTTAATTTAATATTTTACTACTCGAGTTTCGAGAGTTTCAGACACTGTCATCGACTTATGAAGTATTAAACCGAGTACAAACGACAGCGCCTGTAAAAGCAAGTGACGCTATTACAGATTGTTGTGACAGCCAGCGAGAGCCACAGTTAAAGCGATTCGCTCAATATATATATATATATATAATAATAATATATATATATATATATATATTATATATATACAGGCGCGTGACTACTCGTATTACGAAACCAAAGTGAATTACGGAATAGTGATTCAGTTTAATTTGTGTCCAGTGAGTTTTTTTATTAAATAAAAGTTTTATTGATTTAATTTGTCTCCCACCTTCACGAACCCTTGAAAATATTCTACATTTCTTAAATACGTAACGTAAGTTAATATTACTACAACAACAATAATTATTTTATTTTACGTTTATATAATAAAAATTATTTTATTAAATTTATATTTATTAATTCCTCCGCAAACTCTCAAAGACGAATTCAATGAAAATCTTTTTTCAATTAGAAAATAAAATCGTAATAAAATGTGTTTAAATATGAAAAATGTGTTTGCAGAGTTGATATTTAAAAAAATGTTTTTAACGTTGGGAAACAAATTTACAACAATTTATTATTTAGTAACACAAGTTTTATATTTTGGAGTTAAAAAGATATCCGTAGTGTTTTTGCCGATTTTTTTCTCCACACCGAGATAATTTTTAAAGTTAACATAAAATTATGAGTTGAGGAAGTATGCTTTCTTAAATCAACTTTTTTTCATCCTTGGAAACTTCGATAATTTCAAACAAAAGTAATTTGCCAGGAAGATATTCTGAAAGTCTGAATGAACTAATAATTTATCAAATATTTGTGATAATGAGAAAGTCGAAGAATGAAATAAAAAGAAGAGTTTATAAATCAGACATAATGTCGACTTTTATTAAAATGACATTTATTTTCAAAATTTATTCGATTCAGCAGACGTAATGGGCTTTTTAACACCTTTAGTTTTACAATTTACACCTTTTAAAAATTTAAAAACGTTTCATGAATGTAAAATTACTTTAAAAAGTACCTGCTCTTTTATCTTTGGTCACAACTTTTTTAATTAGTTACTTATTTCAATTATATAATAATTATAATATTTCAATAAAATAATTAATATTTTAATATCGGCGTGTTCTTCGGCGTACAAGAACTGTGATATTCCATTCACATAAGTGAAATCTTTAATTTTTATGTAAAAAAGTATTTATAATTTATGATTTTAATAATTTTTTGACGTTCACGTTATTTTTAAAAGATATCGATACGTACATAAATCTGCTACCCGCAAGGACCGTGATCGATCTTATTTTATTTTTGTTCTTCTTTTGGGCTGCTCCTTTTACTTTTTTTTAATGAAGTCACAATTATTTTCCGTACATATATAAATATTTAAAAGAACAAAAGTCAGCATACTTCATGTCACTGACTTGATCTTTTACTATTTTGTTTTAAGGCACCGTTACCGCGGTACAAAAATGCTCATATATTTTGGTTAAGCCAATACTTTACATAAGAACTTCATTAATATGTTAGTGATAGGGTGTCGTTTTGCCACATTAGAGTTGAGCTTGTTTTAGGAACTTCGTAGAAGAAAACTTAAAAACAGAAAAATAGCAGATGGGGCATCTGACTACCGAATTATAAATGCGTATTGTTTTGGTTGATCAAGACTTTTGATTCCTTTTTTTCAATTGCCAAGGTCTTGTACAGATCAATGAAAGCAAAAGAATAACGTAATAAATGAACACAGATAAACTACAGCTTGGTATACGTACTTACTCCAATCGCTGCCGCCAGAAGTTTTACCTGACGCTAACGTGATGTGATAAATTCTTTGGCTCATTTCCGTTTCCATTAACGAATTTATGCAGACGTCTGCAAAAAAATTTACTTTGAAAACCCTCCGTGCATATTTCACAAAGGTCAAAAAGTGTTGTTTTAATTTTCGCAACAGAGCGGCCGTGACGTTACGCTGATGAAATGATAAGTCCCCCATAGTCGAGACGACGCCTGCCGCCACAAAGGCAGCGGGTGCAGCGAAAATAGAACAAAAGTTAGGCCAAAGTGCAACAAAAGTGCCTCATTTTTCTATGTGAAGAGACACAGCGGAAAACACACGGGCGGCATTTCTACCGCTGGTGCTACAGGGTTGACAGCTACAAATATGTAATTAATGTCATTCAATTATTTTTGTATTTATATATTTATGCACACACGGTGAGTACAAAATTATATAAATAAAAACACTTTTCTTTGTATTAAACCATGATTTATTATTGTGCCAACCGGTTTCGCTTAAACGTAAGCTTCATCAGGGCAACTTAATAACTAAACAATAAATTCAAAGCAGTATATACTGCTAAACAATATATACATAATGAGGGAGACAAAATATAAAATTACATAGAAAAAGGAGAGACAACAATATACGAGTACATATGAAAGAGACATAATATAAAATTATACGGTAATGACAACATATAGAGAGATAGAGAGACGAATTACAAACAAGTGAGACAACAATATACCAGTAATTATGAAAGAGAACATAATATAAAATTACACGATGGTAAAAGATAGACAGATTAAGTGTTTTTTATTTATTTTTAATATGTCAAACCATGTACAAAATTATATAATATTGAATTTTATTTTTTAATTTTTCTATAATTTACATTATTATTTTTAGTATTTTTATGTAAAAGAAATTCACTATCTCTTTCACTAGACCGAGGTCTATGGTAAAGGAGACAGCTGTATCCAATATTGGAATCTTAACTGTGAATGGATACCCACCGCATTATGAGGACTTTTTTATGAGCAAAAGACGTAAAATTCCATTCACATGTTCCTCCTCCAGGACTCGACACTTTTTTTTTTATTTATAAAAAATACAGAAAATAATATCATCCTTCTTCTTCTTCTTCTGCTTCATTTAGGACTGCGTCCTGTCATTTCTCGGAGCCTGTTCCTGGGATACAGATATCCAGCTATCTCGCCATCTTTTATGCGGTCTTCCTGGGAGTCTGGTACCAGTTGGCAGCTTGTTCGCTGCTATACTCACTACTCTCTCAGTACAAGCTCTCTCCACATGATCTCTCCAGTAACGTCTTCTAGATCTTCCCCATCGGACAATATCCTCGACGTCACAAGTCCTTCGTATTTCGGAATTCCTCACTCGGTCTCGGATTGTCAGTCCCGCAATGGGTCGGAGAGTCTTCATCTCAGTTGTTCTTAGGAGATTTTTAGAATATTATCCAAAAATTCAAATTATAAAAATTAATCATAATGAAGGCAAGGATTGAGTGGGAAGGAGAGATAGTGAGGAACGGGTATAAAGTATATCAAGATACTCTCTCTATAGGAGAAGAATAAAACAGAAAACGCAACAGTTCAGTCCAGACATCCGCAGGTCCATAGTCGACAGTCTCATCCACTGCACAGATCCCAGAGCGAAACCCCATATCCAGGCGGCGTAATATCATATATAAAGTACGGTTTCGACTGCACACAAAATTCTTCAGGGAAGCATTTTATAAAAAATAAAACAATAAAAGTAAATTAATAACGATATTTTCTAAACTATCAAAATTAAAAATATAATTTATACGAAATTGAAATATAAAGCATACTTACAACAATTAATGAGAACATTAATTTTTTTTTTATTTTTTTTTATTAATTTTTTTTTTTTTTTACATCTCAGACCCACAAAACATCACATTCATATTTGTCTGTAGGTGCATCAATACAAATATATAAATAAATTGTATTTAACAGAAATACATTCATATTAATTAATTACAATAGATCTTATAAACTCAAATACAAATCAACAATACAATACAACAAATACAAGAAAAAATACAAATATTACCAAAATCAAAATGAGTCTCTTTTATTTAATAACATATTCATTAATTCTGTGTTTTGCCCTTTTTTATTAATATCCATTTTGACACGACATGGGATTTTATTTAATATTTTTGGTATGACATATTTTAATGTTCTTTGTCCATATTTATTTATGACCTTCGATATTCTTAGTTCTTCTTTAACCGTAAATCTGGTACTGTGTTTATGAATCAATCTATGCTTATATGTCCCATCTTCATGATATCGTGTAATTAGTTCAAACTATTGGTCAGAGCTATTCTGACTGAGCCCTATCAGTTGTATTATGAGTTGTGTCCATATGAGAATTTTTTTTTGCTGAAAAAAATATTTAATAATTTTTAAGCCTATATTTTACCTACGTACACCTAATTTTTTTTTGCACTTCTACGAAAAAAATTCTTTGTATTAGCATGAACGTAGTAATTTTGTAATATCTAATGCATAACGAATACAGTACTCGAAAAGACATCATTATATTATAAGATGTATTTTGTGTAACATAAAATTACTTCTTAGAGAAATAAGGCAGTCCATTTTAGTTTCTAACTCTGTTGCTACATAATTTCATAAATTGTAATTAATTCTCATTTGTTAACTTTTTTATACTATTGAATATATATTACTTCTTCTTAATACTTTTGTTATTGTATATTTACTCTGTAATTATTATTTTTTTTAATCTCTGTTATTTTATGCTTACTTTTAACATTATTATGTTATTTTATATTAACTCTGTATTTTACATATTTTATCTTTATTATCTTATGCTTACTTTTACTTACTCTCATTTTATATTATAAGGTAATTAGTACAACATCAAATTACTGTAATAGGTTTTGTAACCGTTGAAATAAATAAATAAATAAATTATAATAATATAATGTTAGCGAAATATTGATGGCATCCCTGTACAGAAATACACTAACGTACAAACGATGTCATCGCGCAAAATTTAGGCGATGCAAAGATATTATCGCCAGGTATTTTCTATGGAAATGTGGAAAAATGTTGGCAAAAGACCCGCTCGGATCCTTCCTTTGCCAATATCTGGGTCTTTTGTTTGCTCGAGTCGAATATTCCGAGTTAATTTCAAATGTTGGCTATTTCCCAGTTAAATGTTGCTTTAATGCAACTTCGATAATTCATACTGAGGTTGTAAACGGGAATAAATGTGGTCACTTCCTGATCACGTTTATCATCAGAGCTTCTCAATTCTTCGGGAGTTTTTTAATTAATACTATTAATTTTATGTTTTTATTGAGTACTTCCTGTTTTAGATTGTTTTGAGAATAATAATCTTTAAATGTAAATTTATTTAAGTGTCAACACTACCTTGAGTTCCCAAAAAAACATTCAAATTAAAAAAATATTTACAAACTTGACAATGAATGTTCAATCATCTTCATAATTGTTCACGATTGAAATCTATTCTCATTTATAAATTGAAACATTTAAAAATTGCAAACCAGAAACAAAAATAAAAATGATTTTTTTACCGTGCTTATATTATCTTCACCTGTTTCTGTGGACGGAATCTTATAATCGATATTTTGCCCACTTCCCAAAGTCCAATCGAGCTAAAATTTTGCAAACAGGCGTATTCTCGATGACAATACATAAGTCAATTTACTAATAAATAAATAAATCCATTATGATTAATTAATCGAAGATTGAAATTGTGAAATAAGTTAATAGCTCATTTTATTTATTTATTTATTTTCCTACCAAAGTGATTTTGTACGCCGAGAAATATTAAGACTAAAAATTAGATAATTATATTACATAAAAAATATTGTTTTTAAACCACGCTATTATTACCTACTTACTAAAAGTTAAAATAAATTTTCGAACAAAAAAAATTTTCACTCCCAAATTAAAGCGTAGGCGCTTTCTCTTCATCAACAACAGAATTCTGTAATCTATATCAGTATCGTAAAAATCCACCTTTTATTTGGAGATTAAAGAAAAAAAAATTCCGAATATTTATTTTTTACCTTTTAGTAGATATAAAAATATACATGGTTTTACAAAAAATCATGTGATATTTTAAACACAATAATAATAGTGTATTCAATATATAAAGGAACGTTGAAGTCCACAAAAAGCCTCACTTATCACATACGTCTATATATTTTTTAACAAAAAACCAAATTTTTTATCAATAAAAAAACTGAAAACATTGTACGCGTGATTTAAAAAAAACAATAATTTTTAATATTGTTTGAACGTTTTTGGCTTTATTCTATCCTTTTAAACTCATTCAAGCCAATGATTTATTATCAAAAAATAAAATACATATTATGTTTCATGCGTAGAGAGAGAGTACACGGAATTTTTTTGGTATCGTTAAATAAATTTTACTCAAAAGAATTGTGTATGTGTACTTTTAAATCGTTCGACAGAAAATTTGTTTCCATACATATATATTATTTCTACCAAGTTAATCTTTTAATTCCAGCGGACTTCACCTGACAGGTAAAATGTAATGTAGTCATAAAGTATAAAAAATACAGAGGTTTGGGTCACAGCGGAATAAGTCCCCCGTTGCGTATGCTTAAGATATGGAAAGCAAATGAAATCACTGGAAATTAAACAATGATTTAATCATTATACTAGCAAAATCAGTCACTGGACACGAAATTACCTTAAACATTATTCTTTAATTCACACTATTTCTCAATCAATCTCTCGTCTGTATTACACTTTATTATCGCTTGATAGAATGTTCTGCTTAATTCTCCGCGTAAATACTTCGCCCGATATCGGTCGTTTCGCTTAATCTGTTGTCGCTGGTATCACAGACGCGTGGGTAACACTGTTTTCGCTTACGGTTTTATCGCCGGTTATGTCACGTCTGTTTAACGTCAAAACAAACAATTATGGCACTTGCTCCACTTTTTATGCGAAACACGTTGGTTTTTCGAACCTCCAACATTATTCTCTATATTCCTAGCGTTTGCGAGTAGTGTTATGGTTTTCAACATATTAAGAGAGATTCTGAGTGTGTGCAATTCTTTCTGTTTACCATTTCGTTACATAATAATACTGCAGTGAAAGTAGAAATTCTTACATAATTAAATATAAATAGACGTTCTTTATTTATTTTTAAAATTTCGTTTCAAACCAAGTCCCTTAACTCGTGGCAGAAACGACGCTTATGAATTTAATGCCCCCAGATTTACACGCTTACATAAACATACTACGATTTCGCAATAATTTTATATGTTATATTCATATAATTATAAAATATTTACATAAGTTATATTTTAATTGAAATTTTGTAAAAACTAATCAAGTAGAATTTCAGAAAAGCGAGGTAACAAGTTATATTAGTTACCCTTTCTTATTTATACCAAATATTGTGTCAATTTTATAAATATTCTTCTATTAATGTTAGGTTCATTGTATACTTTTGGAGCTATGAGCGTATAAAAGGTACACTATAAGTACAAGACTACATTTTATGTAGATCCCAAAATGATATTGCTAAACTACAGAATAACCTAGCACAATGGTATCGGAATATTCAATTCCAGGTAGCCAACGTTTTCTCCGACAGCGTGTACTCAAAAAAGCACATTTCTGACGCATAAATATTCAATATTATTTTATACAGCACCGCGAAGCGTTTATTGTGAATGTATCCACCTTCCAGTGGCACTTTTACATTTAAATCGTTCTTTGTGTAGTATCTCGTCTTTTAATCAGTCGCATCCGAAACGGCTCCCACCCCCCGCCCCTGGTGACATGGGGATGCATCGGCGGCGAGGAAAACAATACAAAACGCGAAACCGAGAAATGACAACGAAAAGTTGGCAATAAGTCTACGACGAAGTTTCTTTCGGCTGCGATGGCATTCAACGTGAAATGTGGCCACGAAGCATTTGATTACACGAAGGGGTTTGCTCAACTTTTGGGGAGGTCTAGCGCAACTGTCTGCTTCCTGTATAAACCTACAATCAAACAAGACCATACATAGCGCATACCAAATTTTTGATGTGTAACATCTTTCCTCTCGCTCTCCTGCAATCTGCGGCAGTGATTTCGTGAAAATGGACGGAAATGCGTAACAGGAAACAAGACGCTGGGGAAGCGCGCGCAATCTCATCTGACCAATGAGCGCGCGCGATGGAAAAAAAATTATCGTTTATAAACAAATCACTTTCCAGCAAATGCCATCACAGCGAAAACGCACACTTCCAACATTCAATGCTTCTGATTTTGTATACATGTTGCGCGTCTGGTGTCAGGCGTGTGGATGCTGTAACTTTGATTTTTAAAAAATTTCTGTCTTTCTAATTGATTAATTAATTTGGTTTTTTAATAATTTTACAAAACTTTGTTCTGAAAAATTACAACTTCACAAATATAAATGTGTTCTTGAATATTTAATAGATTGTATTTTGAATTTGAACGAGTTACAAAACATTTTTTTAAGTAGTCCTGCCAAAGTTTAGGTAAAATAAATTATTTGAACGGGCTGAGTATGAGGACAGCTTAAACCTATTTGCTCTAATAAAAAGGGTGAGTCAACCAAGCTATTTAAGATTTTATAAAGATAACACAGAATAGATCATGGGAAAAGGAGCCGCCCATCTCACTAGGAAGAACCTGTACCGAGATGAGCAGCTGACAATATAATGAGAACAAAACAATATATAAATATAAAAGGAAATACTACATATCTTTAAAACAAAGCAATTAATATTGCTGCCTTTGCTTTTATACTCCACAATTTATAAATTAGTTGCGTACATTGAAAGGCACACCAATATAATTTATTCCACACCATCCATATCTATCTAGCAATGTCAAATAATTATACAATTGTTTATGTTATTATACTGTAATAAATTAATTATAAAACGTTATACTTATTATATTTATTGCACACATAAATTTTTAATTCTATGAAAACTTGTAAAAGGGTCTCTGTACTATTTAATTTTCATAGATAAGCTGATTTTTATTTACTGTTATTTTAATAAAAATAAATAAATAAATCTAAAGCTGTAAAACTCTCGAACGATGGTACACTCTGGCGTTAATATTTACATAGCTTTTTACGTTATATTTACAAAGCTTATTACATGATATTTACATAGCTTATAACGTAATATTTACGTAGCTTATTGTGTGGAATTTCTAGATTTATTGAAGCAACTCATTCAGCTAATTCAATCTCGCGACGTCATTTCTACTCTGAGATATGAGCTTTCAAATATCTAATCAAATGACCGAAATTTGGACGCCATTAATTTTTTTCTACATTTTTTAACAAGAAAAAGCATTCATTGCTATTTTTTTCCATTTTTTTTCCACGATTTTGATGAAATTTAAGTGAGTATAAAAGTGATATATTCAAACAATAAACAAAATCACGTGCGAAGCCTTGTAATGGATCCAAATTAATTATAAAATTGAAACAATTTATTTATTCATTTATACATTTGTTCATTGGGTAATTTTTATATTCCGTTTTCACTTAATACATTAGAACGGTATTGTCGAACTGAATTATTTTGTATGAATATGAAATGTAATGATTTCACGACAGCGCCACAAAAATACATTTTTTTAATAAAATGTAAATTTTGATAGTTGGCTTTAACGAAATTTGTGCATTTTTACCCTAAACATGTGTCGTAAAATATTATAGAATCGGGTTAAGTTGAAGTTGTGCAACTACCCCGCTTGCGGCGTGGCAGGGTGCACGAATGCAAGCCGAAGGGTGGTTAACCGGGAAGGGGTGTCTATTTGTATTCATGAGACTTTTTTCTAAATAAAACTCCAACTGAGCGAAACCTGGTAGGTATATTAGCCCGAAAAGGAGGGCACGTTTGTCTATTGGAATGATATAAACTTGAAAAAATAACTAACCAACTAACTTACCATCACGCCGTTTCCTCGTGGGGGTAGGCAGAGAGGATAGAGCGCCGTAGTCTTCTGTCCTGACACACAACCTTCGCCTCAACTACATTCATACATCTGCGCATACAAGCTCAACGGTTGTAATTAGAATTGAGAAGTGCCTCACTAATCATAACTTTTCAGAAAAAACAAACTATATTTTAGAAAATAACCACAAATTCGAGAATACAAACATATGCATTCTACATAAACAGATATATGCCTTAAAATAAAATAATTTAGAAACACTCCAAATTCATAAAAACCTAAACAAATAACATCATCAATAATCAAATAGAACCCTCCACATCACCCCTTCTCACATGTGTTTTTTTATGCTTTATCAGGCCATGTTTATGTGTCTTGCCATGGAACATGGCTGTCGTTAACAAAATAATGAGCGAATATATCTCTGGTATTCAAAGATGGAGAACGGCAACTAAAAACTGTCAAACTGACGTTTATTTTCGCGCGCACAAATCGCTTACTATCCGCGGCTGTGTGAACAGATGACACAAATCGCGTGTTTTGAAACGCGATTCTGAAACTGCACGGTTCCCGCTGTGTCTGAACAAGCGCTAAATGTTGTTTCTAAAGGCTGTGAAAATAGCTCAATCTAATGTAGCGACTTGGTTGCGTTTGTGACGAATCATCAAGTTATGAACGAACGTTGTCACATAGCGAATTATATATTTTGATTGCTCACTTTTAATCCATCTCGGAGCCAAGTTTAACAATAATAATACTATTAGCCGTGGAACCTGATATCTTCATTGGTTTTATGATATTTATGCAACGTTTTCATATTAACACAAAAAATACGTTTAAAATGAAATTACGTAATAGATCAAGTAATAATATGAATAATTTAGTTCGTATTATTAGCCTGTGCTTTAATACAACATTTTACTTTGTTCAATCTATCATGAAAATATATATTTTGCTGTGTAACATCCACGAATATATAATTTATTTTCCCGTAAATTTTTGTCTAAATATTTCTCCGAATTTTTCTCGGAATCGCTGCGAGAAAAACATAAATAATTAAATTTACCATCCATAAAAGTACGAACGTGTAATTGTGATGAATTATTAAAATTTCGTCGAAAATACAAAATACTGACGATATATTTTTTATTTAATGAAAATGTGTCCAGTATTTTTCATTTTAACTTGTATTTCAAAAGAGCTCATCAATAATTATGTTACATTTTTGATGAAATTTCAAAGAGAAAAGTAAAATTTGTCAATTTAATACAACAATTTTAATATCAGAAAAACAGTTCTACCATCTAAATTAATATTTATTGAAGGATTTCCAAAGAAGGAATACATACATATGTACATTATTTTTATATTACTAATATTATCAGTAGGTACTTATACATACATTATTTTTATATTTTACTAGTATTATTAGTAGGTACGCCAAATATCTGTCACTCGGTTAAATACGCCTAGTCGCACAACTTCACGCGGTTTTTATCGCTGGTAATATCGCACTCGTCAAACGTCAAACAATGAGTTGCTTCGCCGCGTGTGCGCTAGACTTTTTTTACCAAACATATTGGTTTCGCAATGCTTCGAGGCTTTACATTTTTAGTGATTCCTCGTCATTTCCAGTGTTTACGAGAACGTCTTAGTCAATTCCAGAGTATTGGGAAATGTTCCAAAGATTTCGAGAGATTTCAATAATGCGTAATTTCTTCCGATTTTACCGTTTCTAAGTTTGGATGCAGGAGGTAATCTCCGAAACTACTAATCCGATTTTAAAAATTCGCTCACCAATATTTAGAATGGACTTTCAGGGTGGACGTATGCTATATATTATCCGTTAAAATAAAAAGGCTTTTGTGGTGACCTATTCTACACCTAAAGTCGACGAAAAAAGGTTAATGTACAAATTGATAAAAAATGACAAAAAGTTACTAAAAATCTACGCGTGCGAAGCCGCGCGGTTAATTTTTTATACAAGTCTACACCGTTTGATCGATTGATTTTTAAAAAAATGACTGCAAAACAATGCAACCTTTGTGTTCTCCCACAAACTTATTTTAAGCTAAATCCTAAACCCGGGTAACGCCGGGTACGAGCAACTAGTATTCTATACAAGGGTAATAATATATATATATAAAATCATATAGTATTTACAGATCACTCGCATATCAGTGCTTTCTACAAGTTTAAAATAAGATGCATTTATTTAACCATATCACTGCATTAATAATTGACTTCAATGTTGCAACTATTTTAAAGAATATGTTTTGCCAGCTCATTTAGATTTCATCATGCTTCCGACGTCGGGTACTCCCTCTCCATTAAACAGAAACAGTATCGTCCGTTTTCCACAGGGAAACCACCTGCCAGGGATGAATCTTAAACGATAGACATAAAGAGACAATGGGCGATCCTTGCGGAACTCCGCTGGGAACCAGTTAACGCCACAATAAGGCTACTGCCCCCCCCCACTGAGCGCTGTTACGAATCCAGATGAGACTGGATAAATCGTATATATTATGATCTTCTTATTTTTTATTTATTTATTTAATAGTTGATTGTATTATTTGTATAAATCTACTTATATTATTTGATTGATTACACCTACACGTTTCGGAAATATACATATATATATATATATATATATGTATGAATAATAATAATAATGACATATAATAACACCCTGACGATGGAAAGGTATTTCCGAAACATGTAGGTGTAATTAATCAAATAATATAAGTAGATTTATAAAAATAATATAATGAATATTTTTAAAAATTTCAATCTATAATGTTTCTGAATCAATAGAAAAAATATAATTTAAATGGTTATCTACCTTAGTGCATTACCAATATATCAATTTAATTTTTTTTAAAACAGTAATGAATCTTACAGTTCTTAATAAAAAAAGGTACATTACAAAGGAAAATGAAAAGCTATACTATTACTATTATTTTAAAATTTTTATTGATATCGCTTATTGATTTAAGAACTTTGAAACTGGTATACATGTCTATGTGTATTCATTGTCGAATTTTTTAGTATATTTTATTTTAAGTATTTAATAGCGGTCCTTTTTCCTTTACTTCTTTTTTTCATTATTATTTAAATTATTTCTCTTTTTCATCCTTTCTCTCTTTTTTATATTTTCTCTCCATGTGCCCCAATATAACAAATATGTAATTTGCGAACTGTATGGCGGATCAGGTCTTGCACTAACAACCTGGTTACGCTGGATTAAACACATTATAATAATAATAATTATTATTATTATTATATTTTAAATATAAATATTGTATCGTTTTTCTTTCCAATTTCTCTACACATTCAATTTGTACATAGGAAAACATTTGGATATTTATTTATTTACTAGGTTATTTATTTATCGAATAATTTTGTTAAATCTCGTAATCAATGCATTTCGTAAAGGACGTATACCTCTGCATACTTATTTAAATGATTAAATGTCTTGTGAGTGTTCCGTTTCTGATTCTGAATGGCATCTTTTCTTTGAAGTTTCAGCAAAATATCAACTGACATCTTCAGATACCTTTTATAGTTCAGAGTCATCCTAACCTTACCTTACCTTACTCTATTTCATCCACACATCAACACTGCTATTGATGCTCCTGACTGATGTAATAAAAGTATTTAAAAAAAACATATTCTTTACAATTTTTAGTAAACTATCATCGTCTTTTTCCACCTCGGTTTCTCACGACTGAGATTAGTTATCTTCGTAAACCTCCCGTTCTCTTGAAAAAAATCCTCCTTATCTCAGCATCCACGGAGAGCTATTACCAGAGAAGTTCATTTGTTTTTTCCATTTGGTCTTCCCACTTTAGATGTTTTTTTCTCTTCGTCTCCGCCTTGTAACGTGGACTACCACAGCAATTTTCTCTAAGCTTCTTTTCACTCTTCTCGCAATATTTCCAAACAATGAGAGGCTCACCTTGGGCATATAAAGAGTCTACCGTTGACGTGCAGTACACATGCCTAAAAGCGAGGAATGTGTCTCCAACATCACATCTCATATATGTACCGTCAGGGTCCATAATTCTACATTATATAGAAATAGTTATTGCACCAGAAACGTACCGTGGATCTGCATAATTAATTGTAAAATTAAGTGCAACGTCCTCTTTTCACCTAATTACGGAACCAAAGATTAAAAATTATTCTCAAAACCGTTTGCTTTGGACGCTGAAGCGATTCAAAGAGACAGTATTTTAAATGACCCACCCTCACTTGTGGGGATGAAAAAGAGTACTTTCGGATTCATTTCGGATTTCAAGGGAACGCCCGTGCCGTTTTCGTTGTCCGTTCTTTGGGCGGCTTTGTTCAATGCCTCCCCTAAGTAGCCTTCGGCCGCCCGCCCTCCGAGGGGAGCTCCCGGGGAGAACAGGGGTCCGAACATTGGGTTCGACCATTTCCTAAGAATATTTACTCGCATTTTAATATTTAACGAGACTCTTTAACGCCATTTAACGCGTTAAGAGTAAAGAATTTAACCTCTCAAACAAAATTAAGTATGTAGTCATTCTCGTTATTTTAGATTATTTTTCTTAACATAACATTTTTTTCGTGTAATGGGGGCAGAAAAGCAAGTTTTTTCTTTCACTTTAATAAAAACTGTTTAGTTCTTTAATTCTCTTCTCATTCTTCCTATGACTGTAAGCTTGTTGACACGGACAGGCAGGATTTACTTAACCGCCTCCCCCGGGGATGTACCAGGTATATATGACGTGTTTAGTTGTTTGAGGAACTCCACACTTGCAATAAGGGTGACTTCCGTAAGCTCCATTAGTGGGATATGCACGTAGGCTGTGATTCAAATGCAATTCATAGCCTCCAGGAAAGGTTGAAGAGCTGTTTTGACATCGGGTAATCTACATAGTATCTTTTTGCTCTTTTCGATCGTATCCCATGATCGAAATGCATGGTGGCTTATTCTGGGATAGTTTAGCAAAATCTATTCTAGATAAGTTTTTGGAGGTTTGAGAACTATCGATTTTTTATGTCTGTTTTTTAGTCATGTAATGACATAAACATTTGTTTTCATGAGCTTAATATATTCCGCGCTCGAACGTATATGTACATATCTGTCCTACCAAACTTTTGTACCATCCATTTGTCGAGCTTCGCAATATATATGCTCTTAAATAAGTTACGAATGTAAGATCTAATGACGTAAGTTTTTTTATTTTATAATATTCACGCCCTGATTTGAGTTTTAACATCATAACTATCTTATTACATAAGAATAACATGTCAATTGCCTGTCATACCTTCCTTGAATGAAATCCTCTTTTTCTTGGCATCCGCGGAGAGCTGTCACCAAATAATTACTAATTTTAATACCTCATCTTTTTTGTCTCTTTTTCTTTTTTCTCCAAACATATTAACGCTTTTAATAATTACTCTATTTTTTCAATATATATTTTTATATTTTTTATAAAATTTAACTTTGTATATACGACTCATAACATTAAGGAGAAATAATTTGAAACTAGACACATATGAATTAATATCTAATTGTACAACTATTTTGTAAACTATGCCTGTCTCAACACAGACTCTTCTAGTGAGAGAGGTATTATACAACCCAAATTGTATACTACGCGTGATTAAGAAATAAATAAATCTGTTGTGCTTGTCATTGATATATATATATATATGCTCATTGGTTTATATGTTTCCACACATCCGTAAGGGAGAATCTATCATGTGTATTAAAAATGATATCATATATTACCGATTTTGTCACTCTTCCGAACACCATGCAAACCATGGTGCTTCGTTCTCACAGCATTTATATGCCATCGCTATAATTCGACACAAAAGAAAATTCAGATTATTAAAATTAACTACGAAAATCTCCGTAGATAAGACTAAGAGCACGGTGACATTGAAACAGCCAGTGCGATGCGAGCTTGCAATTGACGATAAAATAATAGAGCAAGTAATGAGCTTCAAGTACTTGGGTGTCGAGATATCCAGCAGTAACGACCTCTACGAAGAAGTAAGAAAGCAAGCAAACAAAGTCACAACTATTGCTGGATGCTTGAGAAATGCTGTCTGGAGAAACAAACTCATGCTCAAGGAGAGCAAAGTGAAAATCTATTAGACCTGTGTCCGCCCAATCATGACGTACGGTATCGAGACAAAAACTGACACCACCAGAACTAAAAATCTCCTAAGAACAATTGAGACTCTTGAACCCATTGCGGGACTGACAATCCGAGAGCAAGTGAGAAATTCCGAAATACGAAGGACTTGTGACGTCGAGGATATTGTCCGATGGGGAAGATCTAAAAGACGTTACTGGAAAGATCATGTGAAGAGAGCTTTTTCTGAGAGAGTAGTGAGCATAGCAGCGGACAAGCTGCCGTCTGGTACCAGACTCCCAGGAAGACCGCATAAAAGGTGGTGAGATAGCTGGACGTCTGTGTCCCAGGAACAGGCTCCGAGCATTGACAGGACGCAGTCCTAGATGAAGCGGAAGAAGAAGAAGAAGAAAATTAACACGTTACATGTCACTCCTATGTAGAATATTGATTGCAAAATTCTTTTAAGTGTCATCTGTAAGGAATTGAACCTTGGTCACCCACGCGACACGGAGATAATTACCACTTTACAATCGAGAAATATACTGTACTGTCAATACACTGTACACGTGAAAATAGTAGTTTAGATATATATTCAAATTTAAGAACCTTAAGCTCGTTTCAAAGTTCACAAGAAATGAGATATCCTTTTAAATATATATTTAAATGTATTAAAAACTAATAATTAATTTTCGGCGAAAATTTTTTTGCCTCACTCTCAAAATAAAAGGTAGCCGCTTACGATATTCATAAAGATTGCATAATAATTTTTTTGTTGACGATATTGAGGGAAAGCGTCCACGCTTTTATTTTCCGTACGTCTTTTACTTTAAAATGTAAGCACATAATGGTTTTGCACTCTATTAAGGCCAGATACAAGCCGAGCGGTTTCAGCATTATTTATGAAAAATACAATAGTTTTAATTAATGTTTTCTTGTTCCACGGTTCGTTCGGCCATGTCTGTACCGCGTCTTTCACAAAGCATTGTTCGTTATTTTGCCGTTCCGAAAATTATTTCCATTTCTTGCAGTTGCAGTCTGCTGGTCACATTTCAGGAGTTGTTTATCTTTGTTAACTTTCTAATAACCGCGCTGTTCAGACCGCGGCGGGTTTCTTTGATCTGGTAGTTTCGCCGTTCGGTTTGCCGTTGAAAGAAAACACCGTTTATGGGAAATAAGAGAATGCCCTGGGTACCCAGGGATATTGTATCTCAATCTGGAAATTCGCCCCGTATGAAACCTTTTTATCAAAGACGAAGCTTTTCATTTTAAATTCAAAGACCTCTTTATGAATAAACTTCGTAATCGTTATTAAAAATATAGAGAAATTAATTTGTTTGAACAGATGTTTAAAACGACCTTCAAATATATTTTATTTTATATAAGTTTTTTTCCTTTCACTAAAAATTCATTCGTAATTTAAAAGAAATCATATTGAATTATTAAATAGTTTTTTGTTTATGAAGTTATATTGTACGTTTGATTAAGTTGTAAGTAATTATGTTGAAAGTAAAAAATAACCACGTATTTTCAAACCAAATATTTTTCATAAAAAATACACGTTTGCGTAGGTGAGAACCAAATGAAACATTTAAAATCAATTACACCTCTATTTATAAACAAAGTCACTGGGCACTTAACTTAATTCTGTCATTCGCCACTTTTAATAATTTTATTCGAGACAACGTTTTCTATAAAATAGCTGCGCTATTTTATAGAAAACGTTGTCTCGAATCTTCACACAATATTCTTGTATATTCCAGATCCTTCCGAATCATTCTAAAACATTCCAAAACGTCCAGACTATAGTTCCTCTATTATGCAGTACTTATCGTTGAAGGATATTGTGGCAGTATTGTATATAATAGTTGTGAAAATGCGCTTAATATCTGAGACAGGAAGGCACGTACTTCGAAAACTTTTCAGAATCCTACAAGACAATGGACAATAGAGAATCAGGAGGAACTATGATTTAAATATCCTGTACGATAAATCCATCATGGCCTGAAGATCGCCCGACTATGCTAGGCCGAACATGCCCAAGAATGCCTCCTCCAAGATGCCCGCAGATGGCACTATACCAGCCACCCCAACAAGACGCAACCACAGAGAAAACCTCAAAAAAAAATGAGTGTGGACTGACGTATAAAAACTGAGTGTAACCAACTGAAGGACCATTGCTTGAGAAAGCCAAGATCTTTAATGGATCGTAGCCGTGCGATGATGAAGTAAACGGTTATGGATTATAATAAATAAACCGAAGAAAAATATTAACAAGAGTTACGAGTCTGTTAAATATTGCATACAATGTGACATTCGCTAATATAATGAAAGAAAGATATTTTATTTAAATTTCGCGCAGTAACGTAGTTATTTCATTGCCACCATCAGGAGAGGTGGTATTTGATATGATGAAGAACTCTAAAAGGAAGGCCAGCATAGAAAAATACAAAGAAAATGATTGAGTTAAAATTCAACAAGGGTGAATTATTATTTATTAAGTAGATGAAATATGACGGTACTTTTACATGCCGTTTCATTTCGTTTTCCGACGCCATGAAATAGTAATGACTTTTATCAAAATATTTGAAAAAAATATATGTTTCCCTGCCGGCGGTTAAATGTACTATTCTAAACCCTGGCGATTGGACGGAACATTAAATGGTATGCGTCTTTGCTAAGTACTATATTTACTGTATTTTTAACGTGCAATGCAGGCTCAGCGATTGCAACATCGTTATCGTTGCCACCATCGGGTTTGCTGGCCCGAGGTTCAAATTTCGATTTTTTAGCCGTGATTTCGAACGAAATTACGGACGCTACATGAAATTACGGGGACAGATTAACAGACGGATGGACAGAAAATGAAGTAATTATGGTTTATTATTTATCTAATTATGTGTTTACAAAATTATGTATCTTATTATTTGTATTTAAATATTACTTCTATTTTGTTTTTCTAAGATGCACATTAAATAAAATCCAAATAGTATTAAAAATCAATTGTTCTCCAGACAGTGTTTTTGACAAGATCTTTTACAAAGTGGCGAAGCCATTTAAGTTTCCTCGATTGCATAACTGTCACTATTTTGTGCTGCTAGACCTCGAGAAGCTCTGAATTGGTGCAAATTTACCATTACATTGGATATTGACTACATTTGACTCTAGAATTCTGCGGAAAATTCCAGTTTCCCATACTCGGACCTTTTCGGGTTTCTCCGTTTGATCCCAGGACTCAGTGTCACTTTGTAAGCCCGGAATTTGATCCACACGGATAGCTGTTCGGAGCTGGAAAAGTTCTGTATTGAGTGACATTTCCATTCTTAATCCACTCAGTGGGTTCATTGTTTTCGGGTAAAATGCATTGTGAAAGCACAAAACAATAGCTATAAGCAAGAGAAAAATATCGTGCACTAATAATTTATTTTTTCAATTGATTCAGCAACATTGTAGATTGACATTTTTGAATATTGATTATATTATTTATAAGAATGAACTTATATTTTATAAATTACACCTATTTGTTCCGAAAAAGCCTTTCCATCGTCAGTGTGTTTTATATATTATGTCAAAATATCAAAATGAATATTTTTTTTTGTTTTTCTTAATTATTTGAAAAATTATTTTTAAACATTATTGCTGAAGTTTTTGATTACACACAATTAGAGGGGGAAAAAATCTTCAAAAAAATGCTAAAAGCCCATCTTTATATTTGCATTTAGATTATTATTATAAATTATTTGAAAAAATATTTTTAAATATTATTCTGTCTGCTATAATACAGTAAATTACTAGTGTAGCAGGCAGGGCGTCAAATCAATTTAGTGTTTACTTGCTGCCAAGACTCTCAGCAACAATGAAAAAAGCTTCATTAAATTTTGTAAACACTGTTAACATTTGTAACATTGAACATTGAATAAACATTTGAATTTGAATTTGAATTTGAATTGCTGAAATTTTTGATTACACACAATTTTAGGGGGAAAATAGCTTTAAAAAAATTCTAAAAGCCCATCTTTATGTTTTCATTTAGAATAGCATGAAAAAAATTCCTGGATTTAAAAAAAAATCTAAAATTCAATAGTAAACATCGTTAATGTTTTGATAATTGACATGTCTGACTCTATTGGAGTAATATACCTACACTGTATATATTACCTGCGATATTCTGTAGTCGCATGTTGTCACAATTATGCGAGGAACAGGTGGCTCATGAATGATTTCGCTTCGGTTGTTGGAGGAGTGTTCTGAAGACATAAACGCAATATTTTTTTATTATAATTAATATTTTATTTCTTCACATTGCTCCAATTCTTTAAACACTGATGATTCTTCAGCACTAATAATAAAACATCGACGACTTTCCAGTAACAAACTAAAGAACAGGTGACAACAGTAAGATCTTTTTTTAATTATTGAATACACTTAAATGTAAAGAGTAATTGATTAAATTGTATAATTTAATATCTATTATTCCAACCGAATTCAATTTCAAAGTGTCGTTTTAATTTAAAAACGGGATGGCCTGTCTCATTTTGCATTTGTGTTCAAAGTATTATTTAATTTTTTAGATAATTACAAAAGAATAAACTTTATATAACTAAGCATTTGATATAACTTTTTATTTTTAAAACAGGCATTTAAAACCATCGTTTACATTAATTTAAGTCATCACGTAAGTAGCATATATAAAGAAGGTGTATATTTGAAAAAATGTACGTTTTTATTTTCAACTTGTAATAGAAGTTCTATTTTGAAAACTCTTTGTCGTTAATGTGTATGTAGAGTCATATTTGAGCAATGAAGAAGTTTATTATATAAAAAATTTGTATAAAAGACATGTAAAAGACCTCAAAAAAGATAGGCCGACGATATAACTGCTGTGGGGGGAAAGAAATGGCTACAATTAGCTAATATCAAAGATGAATGGAAGGGTATGGAAGAGGTTTATATCCAGCAGTGGAGAGATGAAGGCTGAAGAAGAGTAAGAAATATGTTTTGCCAATGTCTTTACTTCCAATTTTAATTTTTGGTATACGTTGTATCCTAATGAAGTGGCCATTGGCCCCGGAATATGTTAATAAGTCAATAAGTAGTGGTTACACAATGATTTATTTTTATTAATATAGTGTTACCACAAAGCTATTTGCTTAGTGACTCCCAAACTGAAATTCGTCAAAATTAATTAATTTTTGTCTAATTTTTTTAAGCGATGAAAGCCATAATTTCATTACAATGTATTATTTGATAACACCATTATGTCATAGAAACCACAACTCCCCTGACGAATTTAAAAACCTTACTCAACTCCGAGTACTTGATTCAACCCTCTTCCTCCCCGATGTATTAAATATCTGATCCCAAAAACAAATCCCAATGTTTCACGGTGTTGTAAATGATACGTCAAGCCCTTATTTCCACCAGAATCCAATTATGAAAATGGACCCAATTGTTTTTTTCAGTTTTGACGTGAGGGGGAGGCAGTTCTCCTCCGCCAAGCTGTGGTCCTCTCCCGGCGGGTTCGGCCCCCGAGCCTACTTCCGGGCGGCCGCGGCCCCCGCGCAGCTGCTCATCGACGACGTGAAGGCCACGGACGCCGGCGTGTACCGCTGCAGGGTGGACTTCCGGAACTCGCCCACGAGGAACCTGAAGGTCAACTTTACCGTACTGAGTGAGTGCCCTTGGCTTTTTTATTAAATGCTCATATTTAATTGTATACGACTTTGCATTGCACATTGCTCAAACACATTATTATAACAACTGATGCATCTCAAGCTATAAATATGAATGCGATAGGATTACGGAGAGAATCAGTAACTTCTGAATAGGCATGATGATATATTTTGAAATAACCTTCTATAATGAAGGCACACGCACGTACTTTTACCGAAAATAACATTACTTCAGTAATAAACTAATTATTTACGCAAATAATTGCATTTTCAACTACTTATTTTTAATTTCGCGCAAAAACTCCGTAGGCATAATGGCGTCTACGTAACGTCAAGCATAAGTAAACATTGCATTGTGTATATGAAGTTCTAGAGACACTCTGATGGTTACTTAGACGTGACGTCATTCGCCCTGACCGATGTTTCAGTTACAATGGCCGAATGCAGAATTTTATAAATATACTTGTATTTATTAAAGGAAAGACATTCTTATTGTTATGTTGCAATTTCAGAATACAGTTCTGTGAATTATTAAACAATTTTTATTAATCAATTATAAAAGACATACATAAAAAATTAAATTAACTTAATTAATTTTTTTTTTACTTTTATTTTATTGAAAATCTTATTAATTTCAATGTGTATAATAAAACTAGATCATTTTATAGATTCTTTTCAAAATATGTTCTTCTCAAAAATCACTTATTCTTTAATACTATCATCATGCTTATTCTAAGAATATATATTAAATTACATCGACGATATAATCCCTATCATCGAAACAAAGCTTAAATACACTAAATACTCGAAAAATTTCTGACGGACGACTTGAAATACACCGCAGGGACAGGAAACCTCCTTGAGTGATCTTGTATCTTTGAGTCATTACAGTTACGGTGTAAATATGAAGGCTTCTCCTGAAATGGTATTATCGTTAACCGGGCAGACAGTTCGTGTGCAAACTGCACGTTGGTGCCTTTTTTCGTGCTGATTTAAATAAAATAAAAAAATAAACTCATATTATAATAGGTAGGTACTTACCAGATTTCTTAAGTTGAAAAATTAAAAAAAATCAAAATCTTCTCAAAATGTAATAATTTAAAAGAAAATTTATATTCTAGATAAAATAAAATGTTCTTCATTCATTAAAAAAAATTTTTTTTTCAATCAAACTTAAATTACAATCAATCTTGTAATGAAAATTACTCGATTAACAATTTAATGAACCTGAATATGTCATAAACACGGCCAATTAAAAATAAAAAATTGCTTCACCATACATTTGAGACTGCAAAATAAGGGACTAGCGATACGAATGTTACTTTTATATTGGCTATATTAGCAAACAGCGAGAAATGAATTGTTGATTTTTCTATATTATTTTAGCGGTGTTTTGATTTAAAGCTTTTTTTTATTTTATCCTTGTAAGCTGTCTATAGCATCAAAACTCACAATCTAACTCATCTTCTATTTAAACATAGCAAAATTATTTTGTGGTGACATTATAATTATAATTTATAGAAATAAACTTTGTTTACACAACTTTTTTTGAAAAAAATTCAATAAAAATTTGATTTGTAATGATTGTGATTATTTTTATATAAGAAAAACGTGTAGAAATTTTGAAATTAGAGTTACGGAAGAGTTATGTGTTTAAATAGCAATGATTACTCTGAATTTTCTAATCATTTTTGATATTAATAAGGGTTTACAAATTTTACATACAAATTATACAGAATCACAATAAGATAAATTAGAAATTTTGGAAATAATGAAAAGTATTAATAGTAAAAAGAATACTATAAATAACCAGGTCTTTTTCACAAATAGTTATCTTTTAATTTTATTTTCATGTTAAGTAGGTACTTTATTATCATTCATTTTTCATAAATAACTTTTTAATATTTTGATTATCTTTACTTCGATTTTTAAATTTAATTTTGTACATTTGTTATCCTGATGAAGAATCCATTGGCTTTGAAACATGTTGAATTTTTTCCAATAAAAAGTTTTATTTCTTTAAATTATGACTGACTTCGAAAGTGATCTTTGGCATTATTATTATCTGATTATCATTGTGGGATAACACCCTCAGTAAAGCGATACAACTACACTACTTTGTTCCAAATTAAATTGGAAACTTTCAGTAAATACTATCAAGAATCTCACTAAATTATTTGCGTGATAACATCGTTATAATTCCGAGTTATATTGTTTTGAGCGTCGCACTTAAATAAATTCCCCGCCGTTTCAGTTTGCTCATTAACATCCCTTACGCAGATTCATCTGGGTCGTAATAAAGTAATAATACTTCCACAAGTTGAATTAACAAGCCGGGGTGTGTTCCACCCGAAGTTGTGTGTAACGGCCAGGATTGTGTCTTATAATAAGGCTCCGCCGCCCCTGCATAACTGCGGCTTTCTCCGAGCCCAACTCGTACATCACGCGGAGGGGTGGCAGTTACCTGCGAGCGGAATTCCTTATAAGGTCGCTATCTATTTGCATAATTCACAGTTCATAATGTACACGTTATGCTGTAACGTATATTATATAACCTTTGATGTTTTGCGACGTAAGAGCGATAATAACAAAGATAGTATTAAGTGGAAACTTGGCAGAAAATATTATTTTCAAATTATTACACGTATGAATGTGGTATAGATTATAGATTATACAAGGTTTACCAGAACTAACAGCAGAAACTTGGCAGGTAGATTCCTGACTATGTTATGAGTCTAAAATTTTCAAGCAACCATGGCCCAATTATATCAATAATTATGGAGATATGCAATATTAAAGTTTGCATTTTTTTTCAATATTTCTTACTTATTTTTTGCAAAAAGTTGAACTATCATTACTGTAACTTATATCGATTATGATGAATTCATTCGCTTTAATTCAAGTCAAATAAATTGATAAAAACCTAGCAAAAATTGAAAAAAGTTATTTTTTACAAGGTTTTTATCATTTTATTTAAATTGTATTGTAGCAAATGAATTTTTCATTATCGATATAAGTTACTGTAATAATAGTTCAACTTTTTGCAAAAAATAAGACAGAAATATTGAAAAAAAAATACAAATTTTGATATTGCATATCTCCATAACTATTGATATTAGGTCATGGTTGCTTGAACATTTTAGACTTATAACATAGTCAGAAATCTACCGGCCAAGTTTCTGCTGCTAGCTTTGGTACACCCTGCATATGTGGAGAGTATAAAAGCAAATGTAGCAATACCCAAAAAAATGCATTCATCGAGGATTACCAATTTATAATGTACTGAATTCGAGACTTTATAGAAATTGTGGAAGTCTGGTCCTTTATCCTCAAACTTGAGGCGAGAGAGAGTGAGCCACTTCAGACCCCATCCCCTCTCACTATCTCTCCCTCGATACATAAAATCTAGAATTCAGTACATTTTAAACTAGTAATTCTCGGTGACTGCATTCAAAACATCTTTTTGATTTTTTGCATATTGCTGCCTTCGCTTTTATACCCCATATATCATCTGACTATCTTCTTGATTTCTCTGCAACATACTAGTCATTGCCACTGCTCCTCGCGCTGCTGTGTTTACTCCCCAAAATATTCGTGTGGCAGCGTCGAAAGTAGTGTTTACATTGCCGCTAACGTAATAGTAACGTTATTGTTATGTTCTCGCCACGTCGACGTTCACTCAGATACGTTACATTTAAAGTATCCTTATCAAATTGTACATAATTAAAAACGACATATTCGTGAAAAGTACAGGGGTCTCAAATCTGAAAAAATTAAATACTCCGTAATTTAATGTAAAAAAATATTCTGTAATACTATTTTTCTCATAAATTCACCATTTTATATAAAACGATTTAAGCAGAAACCCTGGTAAAATGTGTCTGTGTAAAATAAAAAAATAGGCAGGATTTAAAAAATAAAAAATAAAATAAAGTAGTAGGCAGGATTTAAAAAATCGAGCAAATACTAGAATATCGAAAAGTAAGCTTGTTGATATTATCAGATTTGCTGTTAGGCTTTTCGTTTTCTCATTTGACCTACGAAATAGATACATTTAATGATAAATAAATTATTTCTTCAAAAAGAGCAAAAAAAATTGTAGTGGCATCATTAAATAATCCTTCAATGTCAAAGCCCTAAGGTCATATTTCTTCAAAAAGACCAAAAATATTTTGTAGTGGCATCATTAAATAATCCTTCAATGTAAAAGCCCTTAGGTCATATAAAGAAATACTGGTCAAAGTCATTATTTTAAGATATCTTGTATATTTTTTTAAATTTTTAATACTAGTTTTTGATGCTAGTACACCACTTAGCCCCCACGGCAGACCGCCGTCGAACGACAGGTTTGAGGCGTGAGTTGTCTCAATGCTTGTCATCACATTACCATGCAAGCGGGGTGTAATAAGACTTAAACGACCTCACGTCGGCGACGCTTCAATGCCCGCCTCGACAGGAACCTCGGGGCCTGCTGCTAACAAGCCCCGTGAAATTGACGGTCGT
Organism: Agrypnia vestita; assembly: GCA_016648135.1. Lineage (NCBI taxonomy): Eukaryota > Metazoa > Arthropoda > Insecta > Trichoptera > Phryganeidae > Agrypnia > Agrypnia vestita. Next base: position 130,385 of record JADDOH010010617.1, read on the forward strand.
AAAATTAAGTGTTAAATGCTCAAATCGCAAACTTGTTACAACCACTTGTTATACCCGTACTGTTCCCGCAACCGAGTGTTATAAAAATCATTAATTTGATGATGAGGTGTTATTTAAAATAGTACCTCGACACATGACATATTCTAATGCTTATATTATTATTAAAAAAAAAATTTATATATTAATATTTTATTTTAATGCATATACCTGATACTTTCACTACTTATACCTTTTATTGCTTTTTATACATGTACTTTATATTCATATATTTTATATTTTACTGGTTATTTCCGATATTGTTTAATGTATATACTTTTTGATTTTATGTATTATTTTTTTATGTAAAAGCCTGTATTGGGTATAAAAAATTAAATAAATATGAGTTTAATTCGTTCCGTAACTTAGCTCGTATGTCAATTTACTCGTATCTCAAGGCAATTTTCCCCATTGAAATTAATTGAAATGCCATTAATCCATTCCAGCCCCCAAAATGCCACCCCAGTTGTTTTTGTATAAAAAATTGTATTTATTAAGTATTAAATGACAAATATTGTATTAAATCATAATAAAAGAGAATGTAAAGAAATAAACTAGTTTTATAAAGAGTTACTTTCGCTTAATTTTCGTCACTGTTTTGCTCCTCACTGGTCTTTGTCTTTTTCGCCGCGTTTTTTTCACTTTCACTTGCAGGCCGTTTAAAAAATGTCCAAGGAGGTTTGTTTCTTCCTCCCTTTCAGAAAGTTGCGGAATTGAGTTAAGCAAGTGTCATTAAATAGCTCCGATGCACGACTAGTCGCAACTTTTTCGGGGTTTTTCTTTTCCACGAACTGTAACGAATGCGTCCCACGCACTAGAATCTGAGTGTTTTTTGAGATAGATCAAAAAACTCGTATGTTAGGGTACTCGTTTGTCGAGATATCACTGTGTATTTTTTTTATTTATTATTAAACTCTGTTTCTAACGCAAATCGCCGATATCAAGAAAAGGATTGGAGGCGAATTTGGCAGGAATTAGGGAATAGGAAATTAATTTGTGGACTGTAAAAATATGGACGAAGAGAGGATAGGTATCTCGACATTCCACTGATGACAATGTTTCTTTCCTCCAGAATCCGAGATAAACTTAAGCTGATCGATGAGTTCGATATTAATTAACACCTTGCTTCACAAATCTGATGATCACAAGGAAGCAGATACTCTTGCGACGATTGTGTGACGAAAAAAAAGATTTCCGAAAAATGTAGGTTGATATATAAAGTTTTATGGGATATTCTGCCGTGTATAGGTGATCTCTCTGGCAGGGTCCATCATCAGGTCTGATATGATGAGTGTGTGTTAATATGTAGTTTAAGTACTGCCTCGCAATACCGTACCGAAGTCAGGGTGTGCCACCATTTTTCATTTGAGCCGAAAATCTTAGGAAAGCCCAAGAATAATCACGCACGCATGGTCAAGGAGGCACACGAGATATACAAACACCCGGTGAATATTAATAGGGATGACGGTCTTAAATTAAAAACCTCGTGGTATCCGGTACTGCAGAATCAATTGAATCGACGACTCCGCACAGATAATCATCTGGCAGTAGATGGAACAGTGACAACACTAAAAATTCTTGACAAGATCTTCAACACGGTATCAGCACACACTATATTACAAAAGAAATACGCACCCTGATTTCGACAAGGTACTGCAATCCTTTACTCAACCTCACACAAACTTGGACACACCCTGACTTCGGTACGGCATTGCAAGGCAATACTTAACCTACACTTCAACACACACTCATCCACGACAGAATATCCCAGAAAACTATACACAGAAGATTCTCAATGGGCTATGAAAACCTGAGATCATTTTTGCACGTTGATAGTTCGGGTAAACGAAAAAACAACGATTTTCACTTGGTTTTTATTTTATTTAATAGCGTCAAATGGTATATTTTATCTGAGGTATATATAGGACGACAAAGGTAGGGGGAAGGTCGTTATTTTTATTATTGAATTTTTTTTTTAATATATAATGTTCAATCGCTTGGGTATGTTAAGAAGGATGCTGCTAAAATAAAATCAAAGCCTTCCGACATTATTTTACATTTTATATTTTAAATAGCTGAAAGTTAAAATTAAGCAGCAATAAAATTAATCACGTTTTGGATATGTATAATAATCCGTATTCTCCTATAAGCATTCTATATAACGGGCTGATCCAAAGTGTTCCCATCACCTAGGCGCTGGTGATGACCGGTTATTTGCATCGATCAAGACTAATAGTTCCTGGAATTTAAATTTTATCGGTTTACCAGCGTCTCTCAATCTTCATTACCTTTATACTTATATAATATCTAAATATTTTCCTCCAGGATTGTTAAAAATTTTATAATTTTTTCTAAAACCGAACCTTAATTTACTGTTTAGTTCGATTATATACGATAACTACGTATTTCATATAACCTTAACACCATTTACGTATAAAGATAGATAGAGGGAATAGAACGCCACATACTGTCCCTGAATACCACTTTCACATCACCTATTTTCATACGCTCTTCAGTTGTTGATGCTTAAACTAGGCCATTCTCCAATATTTGATTATGCCAGAAATAATATAAACCAGCAATAAACAAATAAATATAAATATTTGGCAAAATTATAGTTATCCGCATCTGTTTTAATTGTATAAACCGCACGCCCTTGGACTATATACAGGGTTATTTGTAAAACATTAATAACCTCGCAGGACTATATTCCTGCCTTGATTATGAGTCGAAAGTGTTCAAGCTATTATGACCTAATATCAATAGTTATGGAGTTATGCGACATCGAAGTTTGCATTTTTTTTTTCAATAATTCTGACTCATTTTTTATAAAACGTTGGACTATCATTACAGTAACTCATATCGATTACGAAAAATTCATTCGATTCAATACAAGTTATATAAAATGATTAAAATCCTGAAAAAATTCCAATTGGAATGTTTTCCTATTGGAATTCGAAGATTTTTATTTTTTTATTTGACTTGTATTAAAGGAAATTAATTTTTCATATTCGATATAAGTTACTGTAATGATGGTCCAACGTTGTACAAAAAATACGTCAGAAATATTGAAAAAAAAAATGCGAACTTTGATGTCGCATATCTCCATAACTATTGATAATGGTCATAATAGCTCGCATATTTTCGACTCATAATCAAGGCAGGAATATAGTCCTGCGAGGTTATTAATGTTTTACAAATAACCCTGTATAACGGGCTGATCCAAAGTGTTCCCATCACCTAGGCGCTGGTGATGACCGGTTATTTGCATCGATCAAGACTAATAGTTCCTGGAATTTAAATTTTATCGGTTTACCAGCGTCTCTCAATCTTCATTACCTTTATACTTATATAATATCTAAATATTTTCATCGAGGATTGTTAAAAATTTTATGATTTTTTATAAAATCGAACCTTAATTTACTGTGTATTTCGATTATATAACTACGTATTTCATATAACCTTAACACCATTAAAGTATAGAGATAGACAGAGGGGATAGAACGCCACTTTTGCATCACCTATTTTCATACGCTCTTCAGTTGTTGACGCTTAAACAAGGCCATCCTCCAATATTTGATTACGCCAGAAATAATTCAAACCAGCAATAAATAAATAAGTATAAATATTTGGCAAAATTATAGTTATCTGCATGGGTTTTAATTGTATAAACCGCACGCCCTTTGAGCATATACGTAAACGTCAGTGGCATACTAGACTTATATAGTATGCGTGTGTCAGCTTCGTGGTAGGAGTTAAACAATAACAAATACGTTATGGTCCTCAAACGTAATAAATTACCCCTCGCGGTACTAGATTGAGGCGCGGCTGGGGAAAAAAAAACACTAAACCTTAAAACCTTTGCACACTTAATACTCGTGAGCGCGAAACCTCTTGACACATTTTTACATTACATTTCATAAAACAAGAAATATGCGACGGCCGCTCCATTATAATTTGGAATTTTATAACTCGAAGGACATCTTTTTATACTCCCCAATTCCCAATTGTTACATTCTCACGAAAACCAAAGTTGCAAATCTCCCGGCTACGGCTGCCGCGTATTTCACCGCCGACAGTTTCTATTACTTTTTTGGTTCAATTCTTTTTTCCTGGTTTCAAGGATCGTCAGGGTCGTGTTAGCGGGGGAATTACAATATTAAGTAAGTAATAAAGCAAATCCTTTATTGCGTATTTGGTTTATTTTATCTGGCTCTCAGACAATTTTATAGGGAAAAGTTCTAGGCACAGCTCACTAACGAGTTTCTTGCTTTACTCGACTATTATTAGTATTATTATTGCAGAGACATGTTTCATATTATGGAAATATAAAACATGGCTTTTTCTGAATGCTCTGGGCAATTTCTTTTGTAATGGTTTACACTCTTTACTTCTTTTAGTTATAATTTTATGTCAGATGATATAAAAATTGTAGGTTTTTCTTGGTATTCGATTGAAAATGGAATATTATTTTTATTATTACATATTATTTATTATTCAACTATCAAAAACAATCCGTCAACCTTACCAACCAGTACTTTTACAGTCGTTGGATGTATTTATTTAACGCATAAAAACGCATTTATATCATGCCCTGTGCTATAAAAAAAATATATGTCTGCCCTTACTTTGTAGTGTGTATCAATTACATTATCTCATCTCATCCTTATCGTAGAACTCGACAAAATGTCACCTTTCATTGCCACAATTCCAGCACGAATTAAGTAGAATTCGGTGATCAGCAGAATATTAAAGACTGGTTATGAATATGGTTACATGGTTGACATTTTCATGAAAATAAAGTTAAAACTTAAAGAGACGATATTATTTCAATACTAACTTCCACTATTACTATAGGCATGTTAAGATATATAATACATATTTTTTTATATTCACCTTAGTACTTTATTACATTTACATTTATATTACTATACTCATACGTTACTGCTTATACCTTTTACTACTTATACATGTACATAGTATTTTTATATTTTGATATTGTTCTATATACTTCTTTGATATTATGTAATATTTTTTTATATAAATATTTTTATATTACAAAAATTTTACATGTAAAAATCTATAATGGGCGTAAACAAATAAATAAACAAATAATAACACTCTATCGGGCACTGTACAACATGCAACATATCACATATTTGACGTATTTATTACGTGATATTCAGAATTGGCGCTAAACATGGTCACGGATAATTTATGAAGAATTGTGAACGTTTTTGAAATCGTAGAAATCCAAAATAAATTAGTTCGAAGAAAGCTTTACTGATCCCTCTTGACACTTCTCCCCAACTATCCATATTCCTGTTAACGACCAACTGCCCCCCTGGTATACTTTGCCTCACTATCTGAATATGTTGATGATGTACACATTAAGAGTAAAAAACACCTAATGATGAAAATGACTACTCCTCCCGAAGCTATGGTAGTAACAGAGTAATTCAACATGTGGGTGATCTTATCAATTATATAATAATATTAAAATTTAATCACTTGAGTTGTATATGAGTTGAGTGGTATTTGAGTTGTTAATAATTGTTTCTATTGTTAATTCGATGATTAGTAGAATATTAAAAACTGTTAATGAATATCGATGGTGGAAAGGAAAAAATTACCAAGTGGCATGAAGCCTACTTTACAGGAGAGTCGTTTAAATTTTTTTTTTTTTTTAATTCACAAAATAATCTCCTATTTATTATTCTGTTCTGTTCTATTCTGTTCTATTATTCTATTCTGCACAGTTCTGACGTATTTTAAAAGGTGTTTAGATCCTTAATGCCATGGATAGATTCTCGTTTCGCTTGCTATTTAACAAGAGTAACTGCGGGAAACAAAGTTAATGGTGCATTAAATGCAATTATGGCCAATAAGAATCTGTCAAAAGAAGCAAGACTAGCGGTACATAATGGCGTTCTAGTGCCAACCCATATGTATGGAAGTGAAGCCTGGAATTGACAAAAGAGGAATGAAAGTAGACTGAATGCGGTTGAAATGCGGTCACTAAGACGCTTGTGTAGAAAATCTTTGGTCGATAGAGTGAGGAATGAACAAATTAGAAGTGAATGCAATGCTGGCTGTAGTGTGGTAGATAGAATAAAGAAAGGAGTGCTGAGATGGTTTGGTCATGTGGAACGTATGAACGAGGAAAGGATGGTTAAGAAAATATATGAGGCGAATGTTGAAGGCAACAGGAATAGAGGGCGTCCGCGAAAGACCTGGCACGATCAGGTACTACAAGTATTTGAGGATGGCCCTGTTAAAAGCCGCAACAACCGTAGAACGTGTATGAGAAGATGTATGAATGTGGCCGAAGCAAAAGTGGTGTGCCAGGATAGAAGAGTGTGGCATTCAATCCTCTCTGCCTACCCCTGCGGGGAAACGGCGT
>JADDOH010010618.1:0-78977 GCA_016648135.1 Agrypnia vestita
ATCCCTCGCGTCAGTGTCTGGCGTCCGTGCTCAGAGCCAGTTTGCCCCCCGAATTCCAACTCCTCCAGGTTAAACTAAGTTAAACTACGGTATATATACTGAAGCTACTGTAAAGATGGTCCCGGGCCCCCTGTCAAGTCAAAAATATGCGAGTGGGGAAGGGGAGTTTCCTAGGCTCCCCAACCCTCGCCTGTGAGCAACTGCAGCCCATTGGCCATTCGCGACACTACAGTGACTGCAACCACCCTCCCAGGTAGTACTTATTATAATCTGGTATGCATCAATACGTTCAATCCATTCCAGACGAGGGAAGACATCCGCACGGGTGTTGTGCCACCCGTGAAGAGCCCCCTCATACACTACGTACGAATAGATACATACTGATAAAATATAATATACATACATATACATACATATACAATACATAAATAAATACTTGTAATGGTTGGTTGCCATGTGGTTTCACGAGGCCATGACCCCTCGTATTAGATGGAAAGGTGGATCTGGACAGTAGGGATATGCCTAGCCCCTGGCCAGGGATGTCGGTGTATTTTCTCCAAATGGTGTACAGCTAGAATCCTGCCATCGATGATGATGGGATCTGCCTAATTATCTCCGACTGATGTGTAACTGGAACCCTGCCATCACTGATGAAGATGATGTTGTCACTATCGAAACGTCACCTGATGATATTTAGCTGAACCGCCGCTAGTGGTGATGATGATGATGATGATACTATCGTAACGTCTCCTGACTATATATAGCCGAAACACCGCTAATGATGATGATGATGATGATGATGCTATCGAAACGCCCCCTGACTATATATAACTGGGGCACTGCTAATGATGATGATGACGATGATACTATTGAAACACCTCCTGACGATATTCGTAACTGGGACACTGCTAATGATGATGTTGATGAAGATACTATCGCAACGCCTCCTGACTATATACAACTGGGACGCTGCTAACGATGATGTTGATGATGATACTATCGAAACGCCTCCTGACTACATACAACTGGGACGCTGCTATTGATGGTGATGATGATGATGCTATTGAAACGTCTCCTGACAATATATAACTGGGACACTGCTAATGATGATGATGTTGATGATACTATCGAAACGCCTCCTGACGATATAAAGCTGAACCACCGCTAGTGATGACGATGATGATGATGATACTATCGTAACGTCTCCTGACTATATATAGCCGAAACACCGCTAATGATGATGATGATACTATCGTAACGACTCCTGACGATATATAGCTGAAACACCGCTAATGATGATGATGATGATGATGATGCTATCGAAACGCCCCCTGACTATATATAACTGGGACACTGCCAATGATGATGATGATGATGATACTATTGAAACACCTCCTGACGATATACGACTGGGACACTGCTATGATGATGATGTTGATGATACTACCGGAACGTCTCCTGACTATATATAACTGGGACACTGCTAATGATGATGATGTTGATGATACTATCGAAACGCCTCCTGACTATATATAACTGGGACGCGGCATATGAATAGACAAATAAATACCTAATTAATTAATGAATCATCAATTAAATAAATAAATAGAAATGAATAATTAAGTTTGGCGTCGAGCACACGGGCCGCGCGATCCCTGGAAGTTCACACACATGCAGAGAAGGTTTATTTGGCAAATTAATTCGCCCCTATTATGGTCAGTACGGATGCAACATGCAATCAACACCTGTGGAAAACATATGTAAAGTTTACGGTACAAGGGTTAGCTTTCACTGTCGGCGCTTCTTCCGTCTCTGTCTGGGGTGTCGAACCCGAGACCATTCTTCTTAATCGTGCGCCACCTTTATATATCGTTATAATCTCAAAACGGAAAGAGGATGACATGACTTACCCATCTGCCGCCGATTATATCCATTCCAGTGCATCGTAGTTTCACTTTATGTACCTCACTTTATACCTAAGGATTGCGGACACTTGCCTTGCACGCGCACACGATTCACAGGCCCCTAATTAATTATAGTTCGCGACCTAACCTTTGATCCTGCCATTACGCGCTTATAAGTTTCCGTAGCTGGGGCTTAGTATCCAGCCTCGGCAACTATACGGTGTATATACCTTAATCAAACCGAAACTAGACATTATTTTCTTTTCCTTGAATTTATATTCCTCGAGATACCGGAATTAGACTCTAGCTCGACAATTGTAAGTATTTATATATCTTAATAATACTGCAACATAGTCCTTATTTCCGTCTTACGTATCCGTACTTCCCGGGTCATCGAGACTAGACTCCAATTCTAATGATCATACTCTAATGATTATACGCACCGATATTTTTCATAAAACCCGTTACCCGTTATTTTCCGATGTTACATATTCTTATATTTATCCGAAATACCGGGATTAAGCTTTGAATCTAGGATTCCATCCATCTATAAGTTTTAACAAACCCATGAAGCAACCACTTGTCCACTTGTTGCTGTTAAAGAATTGATTGCTTCTATAATAAAACCCCGCTAGTTTACATCTTTATAAGGTCAATACATATTACTTTTAGGGTCCGCCTAATCGGTCTCAAGTAGTTGTCTGTATTTGTACGTTTATCATTGTTACATGCTCTTGCTATATCCGTTCCACTTCACATTATTGTTCCTCCCGTCTTCGAATTTCTATCACACTATGTTCTCCTTTGTTTTTGGTACTTATATGCTTGCTTTTTACTTGCATTTACTCCTATATATATTTGTTTCATTTATCCATCCATCTATAAGATCCCCATACGCTTTATCCTTTTATTTCATGTGTATATGGGCCGCAAATTCATATTATTTTATTTACAATATTCTTATCTAGATACACTTGTTCCAATTATGTTTTGTGGTTATTACTACCAAACCCGGCGAAATCTGAGCTAGAATAGCCAATCGTATACACGTTACCCGTCCTGTTGAAACCACGCTAACGTCGGACAGGTTTGTAGTGACTACATAGTTAATATATTGTATCTATATTCGAGTATAATATTTTCTTGTCGTGCCATTAATATGCTTACACGTTATCGTTATCTCTTTCCTAACCGTATATACCGTCATTGCACAATTACCTATCTGTTGTAAAAGCCTGAAGAGCGTTAGTCTACAGATAAATATAATAGAATTATAGTTAACTTCTCTACCCGCCTACGTTATTCGACTCCCGCGAAACGAAAATGAATCATTATTCGCTCCTCGATAGAGCGTCAGTCTACAGATAAATATAATGGAATTATAGTTAAATTTCCTATCTGCCTACGTTATCCGACTCCCGCGAAACGAAAATGAATCACTATTCGCTTCTCGACAGAGCGTTAGTCTACAGATAAATATAATGGAATTATAGTTAACTTTCCTATCTGCCTACGTTACCCGATTCCCGCGAAACGAAAATAAATCATTATCCGCTCAGTTAAGGTCACCCCTCTGGTACATAGTGTACGTTTTATCCGTGCTTCACGGCCAATTCTTATAAATTATTTATGGGCGTTTTCCTCGCGCGATCCCCCGATTAGACCTGCCTTCCTTAGTTTTGCTCAATATTCTGCCTCTCTGTTGCACGGGGATCCACTCGAGATGAAGATATACGGCTCTTAAACGGTTTCAAAACCCGAGCAAAAAGTCAATAATTCAGAAACCTCGTGGAACTGTCAATATCATCGTCACCTTAGAGTAGACGTTAATCGGTTTTTTAACGGCTTAAACTGCAATAAACGCGACCTAAATCTCTGAAATCCATGTTCAGCTTTTTTATGTGAAGCACATGCGGACCGCTCGGACCGCATCGATCGTCAACCATTTGCACCAAACACGGCTTTACCACAAGATCAATATGATTTATAAAAATTGAATAGTAACTGCCCGTAACCTATATCCGATCAATCGCTACTAACTCCCTCCCAATACTAGCGTTTCATCATTCCCAAACTTTTGTAGCTCCAATACTACGGCCAGTTTAGCTCAATTTTTCCCCGCGTAGCATTTAAATCATCTTAGAGTTCAAAATAAAAATAATAAAATAAAAAAAAAAAATCTATAGAAACAGGTGATTCATCACAACCTGTCAAAATAACAAGTGGGCCTCGTAGCGCAGTGGTTATGACACTGGCTTCCCACACCGAGGGTTCCGGGTTCGATTCCCAGTGAGGTCACAATTTAAATCTATGTGATTAACTTAAGCCTGGGTGTTTTGTGATGTATTTCGCTTCTGTAATTGTGCCTCCTCGCCTGTTGAAGCGTAAAAATAATAATAATATTTTTTTTTTATTATAATGACATAACGTATGAATTATTCACACGTACGTTTGTTTTGTAATACATAATTTGTTTGATAATAATAATTTCAAAAGGGCGCATTATCCATATGTGACGGGTAATACGCCATTTAGTATTGTTGTTTTAGTTGATTACTTTATTTCCATGATATATTTTGTCCAAATACACATTTTAATTAAGGGGGTATTCTAGTCTAGAGGCACGAATTTCGGTCGTTTTTTAGAGCTTTGTAAAAAAAAAAACAAAGAATATTTTTGGTATGTATTTTTTTAACCTTCGTTTATTTATGTTTTAAGAATACATCAAAAATAAAAAAAATGATAAAAAATTAAAAACTCGAAAAGTCATCGGCTGGTAAAGTGGGGGATCAAAAAAAAGTGGGGGGTCCTGGCGTGCATGGTTCCGACCCTTGTGGTCATTTGAAACAAAAAAAATCAACGAATTCTTAATTAGTACAGACGTCGCTATCGCCCCTACCACGGAGATAGAAAAAAAACAATTTTTTAAAAAATGGCCAGTTTTTTTAAAGGTTTAATTTTCTTTTTAAATAGTAAAAATTAAAATTTCGACTTTAATCTGCTAGGGGCTATAGAGAGATGTATAAAAAAGGTTCACACAAAAATTTAAATAAATCGGTTTAGTGGAACTTGAGATATCATGCACGCCAGCTTGAAAAATGTCGTTTCTAGAAAAACGCATTTAAAGTTTTGAGTAAAGTTTCAGTACCGTGTACTTACATATTTTTAATCGGCGATTCCTGCTCCATACAATGGAACTTCCTCCACTTCAAAATGTTCATATTAGTTAAATATACTTTACTTAGGTATAGAGTATAAAAAAGGTTGTATGGGGTAATCCATCCGCAGGTAGTCGGGCAACGTCTATCCTCTATTATTTGAAATCGCTGTATCTCGGTAAATAATTGGAATTTTGAAAAGTTATTTTGAGGATAATTTTGAATGTCTAAACTTACGAAATAAACAAAAATTTTTTTTTTGATTTTTTAAATTTTCTAGACTAGAATACCCCCTTAAACAATATTGTTTTAGGATTGCATCACTACAATTTTTTTTAAATAGAGATGCGAACACGGAATACGTGCCACATCAATATTCTTACTATTTTCAAAGTAAGCTAAACGCTTGTGCTATGAAAATAGGATTAACTTGCTAGTTTAGCCATAAGACCAACATGCTACTCGTTTTTTTGAGTCAGTTTAAAAAAAATAGTAGTTTAAACACATTCTTTCATCGTTCAACTCATCGTTAACAAGTGTGTGGCGTATTACACCGTTTTAATATACAGGCTGGAACAGAGCTTGTCCACGAAACTTTACAGGTAGATTCCTGCCTTGATTATGAGTCGAAAATGTACAAGAAATCGTGACCTACTATCAATAATTATGGAGTTATGCAATATCACAGTTAACATTTTTTTTTCATTATTTTTGAATTATTTTTTATAAAACGTTTTATAAAACTATTTTATTAGTTAACCTGAGCTGTCAAAAATAAAGCTATCTTAACGCACACCAACGATGCTTAATATATGAACCTATGTAGGTACATATAAGCAATTTAGTCACAACAGAAGGAATACATCTTCGAATATGTATGAATTTTTTGTGGAATTCTTTTTGTATTCTAGCAAATGCTCAGAATACGATCTCCGAGCAGTTAGTAACATATGCGTCTATTAATCAAGAAGCGATAGGGTTAATTAATTTTGCTGCCTGACTTTTAAACTCTCCATTTATTTTCAATTACAAATGTCTAAGAAGAGGAGAGGCGTGACTTCTTGTATAATTGTTAACGAAGTACTTCTGTACTAAGCTGACAGCAGCTGCTCAGCTGCGCACGCTTTGTGTTATCAATGTTCATTTTAAAATTGCTTTCTGCTAGAAGTGTGGTTACTTTGATTTAATAATAATAATATAGAAATTTACACACAGCCGTATTGTTTTTATAATTTAATTTAATATGTCAGTCATGTGTTTGATTTAATTTTAAGTAGCGTTGTATCAATGCTGGACATTCACTGCAAATGCATATTTCGGCGTTTTTTTTTACGAAAATGTGGATTTTTATTATTAATTTATACCAGAATATATACTCTAGACTGCAAGTTTTTTAGGGCAGTAACTTAGATAGAACATTTGTTAATATATAAGGGTAATAAACTGGGCATTATTTAAAATAATTAATGAAATATAAGCATTAATCGACAGGCCGCGGCCAAAAAATCGTTTTTAGAGTCCTAGGCGGCGCTAATTTATAATGAATATTTATATGCGCGCATAATATTTTTTTATACGTATAAAGTATACTTCATTTTCTAGAAATTTTACTAAGGAAATCAAGAAATATTCAATATTATTCAGTTGTCGACGGCATTCTGTTTTATAATTATGTCATTTATTGACACATTTCATACTTTGGATTTTTTATTCTTAAATATCAATTAAGGTGTTTTTATTAAAAAAACTAACTTTTATTAAGTGAGTAAAGCCTCAAAATACGGGAATAAATAGAATATACTTTTTAAAATCATCTCTTTATATAAATAAAAAGAGTTTTAAAATCAACGTTTTAAAATCAACAAGAAAACGTGAAAATTTCTTGCAAATTTAAAACATTACAACTTTATTAATATTGAATATTACCTTAGTAAAATTTTTAGATGCTGAAGTTTACTTTATACGTATAAAAAAACATATTATGCGTACATATAAATGTTCATTAAAAATTAGCGTCGCCTAGGACACTAAAGACGATTTTTTAGCCGCGGCCTGTCGATTAATGCTTATATTTCATTAATTATTGTAAATAATACCCAGTTTATTACTATTATATAATAACAAAGGTTCTATCTAAGTTATTACTCTAAAAAATTGCAGTCTAGAGTATACATTTTGATATAAATGAATAATAAAAACCCACATTTTCGTAAAATACATCGAAATATGCATTTACAATGAATATGCCGCCTTAAGAACCTCCATGTTACCTCCATGTGAACCTCCATACATTTTTAAACATACCGTACACTCGCGAAAAATCACGGAACATGATAATTACAGGATTTTGATGCTGAAAATGCCTGAATAGAAAACCTTTGTTTTTTTTTATTAAATTGACTATTCGCTTAAACCTAAAACAAAATAATAATAATAATAATATCAAAACAGTGCAATTTCGACTTTTGCGTGTTATTATCAAAAGTTTTAATTCCAGCAAGTTACGAATTTACTGACCGGCGGAGATAGACAGTCAATGAAATTATTATATTTAAATTATTTTAACTAAGGTTTGAGAACGTAGCAGAATCGTGTGAATTTTTCTTACTCTATCATGTATTGGGTGTAAAAGCAAATGCTGCAATATTAAAAAATGTTTTGAATGCAGTCACCGAGAATTTTAGAATGTAATTTAGAATAATAAGAAATTATGCGCTATCATATTGGGCTAAAAGAATAGGCAGCATTATCCTCAGTTGGATATTACTGCTTTTGTTTTTCTACCCCTCATACACAGGTAGCAGAACTAGTTTATTATATTTTACGTGCTAATAGTAGATTCATACCGAAATGACCAGTCAAAAATGTTTAATGTTTAGTAATTTTTATAAACGCGTGTTTATTATATTATTTATTAAATATAATATTATCTTCTACTATTTAAGTAATCTTCATCTCATTAAATCTTGTACCAAAAATAAATCCTCATTTTTAAAATAATACAAACACAAAGATGTTTTTATATTTTTGAATAATTAAACCGATGGTCACATTTCGATGGTTTTCAAATTGTGGGTCAGGAAGTGGGACAAACACTGATAGAAAAATTTGTCCCTGACAGACAGACAACTGAAGTTAAATAAAGCGCGTAAAATTGCTATCATCACTCTTGATTTTACAAATCCTTTTTAGTCTTGGCCTCAAGAATGTTTCTCCGTTGATCCTTATTACGAGGTGCTCTTTTTAATTCTGGATTTCTAAGACATATAAATATGTCATTATCGCTTATCTTATTTTTGGCCTTCCAGCGCCCTGTTAGTCTTATTTACCTACTTCGTATTTCAATCTTCTTATATAAATCTTCTAATTTTAATAAACATTGAGACGCTTATCTCATTATATAAAGTATACAGCTCAGCGTTGTAACATCAAATCTAAAATTATTTTTTAAAACCGGCCTTAAAATTACGATTACCTCATTAAAATTATATAATTCTCTTTGTAAGAATTTCCGTCACTAACGCTATCAATACGCTAAATGGCGCTGTTTTCACAGCCATAACTCGCGGTCGAAATATAATGAATTCTCTTCTATATGATAATACTCTGTAGGCATCAAGGTACATTTTAAGAGAACACTTGAACATTGACCAAAAATATTGTCAGAGTGTTAGTTAAATTTGTATAAACCACTACCTTACCACTAAACCACTACTGACTAGTAGTGGTTTGTACAAATTTAACTAACACTCTGTTTATAATGTCTAACCACAAAGTTAATGCTTTAAATATTAAAAATATTAATAATAAATATATTGTCATTAAAGAATAAATCACTAGACAGTAATTAAAATTTACAACATATTTTAAAGAAAAAAATTCGATATAAAAACTTTGCATGAGAGAAATATGTGTTTTGATTTAGTTTATACATTTTTTGTTTTCTTATTTGTTACATAATTCATATAATATTTTTTACATATTTTACATAAATTTTTCATTGCTTTATTATTTATAAAATGAGCCAAACGCTTTTGGAAGGAGTCGGTACCTATTACACATCTTGTATCAATTGTCTTATCAACACATCTTGAATTGCTGTTATAAACGGTACAATTATCTACGTCTTGTTAGTGTATATACGAAAACTATTTGAAATTGGTTTTACTAATGTACCGTTAGGATATAATAACTATTAAAAAATGTAAAGCTAAAATTCAAACATGTAAAAGTTTATCATTTTTGTAGTTTTCTGGCTTATAATGTATTGTGCGCTGACTCCTCATTTACTACTAAGGAATAGTGGAAATACATATCTTTAATAAAAGAGTAGAGAGTGAAATTTTGTAAAATATTATTTTATTATATTGAATAACAACAATAACAAAAAATAAAAATCATCGATTACACAGTTGATGACATTCTCCAAAGTAATTCAGTGCTGGCGAGATAAATAGTCAAGCCTGCAGCGAGTCCACATCTGCAACAAATGCCAGAAATAAAACATCAACAGTATTGTAGCAATGCGGACGACACAGCAGGTAACCATTCAATTAGAAAAATGTGCATTCTTCGTTGGTGAGGCTGCGGCGTGGTGTAACGTTGCTTGCATTTTTGGGATTTCCAAGGGCATTGCGTGTACATACTTCTCCAAGGCAAATGCCGCTCAGAAACCCCAACTCTGCGGCAACCGGCTTGGGCGACATCTTCCATTGTGCGTTGTTTTATCCATTACTAGAGCTCCCCACCAGTGATGGGTCCGCTCTGTACTCACTACTACAATGTAGTATTACATTACATTGAAGTGTACACTTCACACCTTTTGAAGTGTAGTGCACACTACAAACTACACACACTTCAAAGTTATTGAAAGTATATACTTCAAATAGTACACTTCTTTTCAAAGCGAACACTACAAGTATACACACTTGAAAGTTATCGAAAGTACGAGTACATACTTGAAATTTTACATTGTTTATGTGAAATTTTTAGAAAGTCGATTTAGATAAATGAAGAAAATTTTAGAAATCGAAACAACCCCCCCCCATGGTTTGAAAAATTTTGGGACTGAATTAAGAAATCTCCGGAAATTTTGTAGTAGTATATGTTTTTGGCGACCTTTTTTTTTAGGTCGCCAAATGTTACTTTGGGAAAAATATCGGCATATGTCCTAATATTTTTCCCGATGACCTTTTTTTATATTTTATTTTGGGAACGTTTTATTTTGGGAAAAAATAACAAAATATTCATATTGTAATATAATACTACAATTACTTCATTATTACAACAATTACTTCACTTCATTAATACTACAATTACCTATTTCATTACTTCACTTCATTAGTACTACAATTTCGTAGTACTACAATTAGTTTACTTCATGTACTTTTTACTACAAATGTAGTGTACACTTTGTAGTCCTCAAACTAGTGAACGTGTGTGTGTTGTAGTCTTCATTTTGAAATGTAGTTTTTTTCTTCGCTACTCCCCACCCGAGTTTCAGATGAGCCAACATGCCTCAAGTTCAAAAAGCTCATTTCACAGAAAGCGTATCTTAATAAGGTTAAATTTTAATAAGGTAAAATTGAAACAACGATTCGTATGGATGTGTTAAGATTCGATTCTCGGCGTTTCACTGGAGTCGTATCACAGCATCATAAGGGCAGTATTACTGTGTTAAATAAAATGATATTTTATACGAACTGAGAAGCAAATCTCGACGTTTCACTGAAGTCTTATTCAGCGTCATCAGGAGAGCGTCCTATCACGGCGGAGGTGTAGGCCGAACTGATTATTTCTTCCTAAATCGTAAATTATATGCACTTTGTTGTGGAGTGTTCACTTCTTCTACGGTAGAGGTGGCCAGTGTGTAATATGTACTAATTATATCTTCGTATTATTTGTACACTTACTCATTGATTCTCTTTTTTAATAAAAATACGTGTTGCATTAATATTCTTACCGTTTTTAAAATAAGTTAAACACTTGTGCTATGTAAATAGGATTAACATGCTGGTGTCCTTTAATGGGGCTCGAACCACCGACCACAAGACCACTAGGCGAGCGTCATGACCATTACACCAAAAAGCTACTAAGACTCTTTTAAATATTTTTTATTTCGTTAAATATTAGGTACTGTAAATGTAGCCGAATTTAACTTGTTTTTTTTAGCAATTACTTTATTGATTATTCTATACCTACTTGTAGTATTTCTACAATGTTAAATATTTTTAGAATGTGTATTTATTTACCTTTCTTACCGTATTAATAAATAACTCCCATATGTACCTATATATTATAATAAGAAGTAAGAACTGTGGCTCCCTCAACAGACTCAAGAGCTTCTCTTCAATGATGAGGTCTACATGACTATAAAGTATTTAAAAAAAATGTTAATTTGATAATATAAATATATAAGAACTGTATTTGTACCATATTTTAAATAAATAAATAAAAAATAATATGTGTAGAAATAAAATATACTATATTATTTAATATTCGAGTCACTTCAAAAATAAAGAAATCGATTGGTGTATTTTTTTAAATCAATATTATTTTTCTGCTAAAGTGAATTTTTTCGCAACGTGAGTAATCAATAATTGTCATGGAATTTGGTCATAAGTCATAAATATTCATTTCCACAGCCTTGTGCAAATTAATGTTGACAAGAAAATTTTTCTATGAAAATGTGTTTTATTCATACAAAAAAAAATCGATTACAAAATTAGAAGAATTTTTGCTTTAAGTACCATTTTAGTTTATTTTATTTTTATTTTTTATTTTATTTTATTTGGGAAACATACAGTACAATTTTTTTTTATATAATATCAAAAAAATATTCGTGAGTATGACCAGTAAAGTTTCCTCGAAGCTGGTAAAAAAAACTAAATAAAAAACAATGATAAAGAATATGTGATAAATAATAAAAATTTTAATTTTGATATAATTATATATTATTTGGCATAGATTCTACGAATGGTTTAAATTTATTATGGATTTCGCATCTCGGTACCACACTTCAATCATCGACAAAATCACTTCATTTTGGTTGTGCAATCCATTTTTCTGTCTCGTCTTGTAGATACAAATTCTCGATCAGATTGGTGTCCGGTGAATTTCTAGGCTAATCTAAAATGGTTACCTCATTGCTAGCAAAGAATTTTTCACAATCTTGCACATAATGGCTGGTGCCAGGTCTTGTTGAGAAATAGGGTTTTCCAAATTTTTTTTTGAGGGTTTGGCGCCATTCGATCTCGTAATTTTTTTAAATATATTTTTCGCTGTTCTTCACCCGCGTTATGAGTAATAGAGAAATCAAACATCTTTTTTTTTTTCGGCCACACTTTCCCCCCCTGTGAGGTAAAAATTGAGCCCGTATTTCTATAGAGTTTGATCAGCGTGTTTACTATTCATAGCAATGCTACGATCCTTTGCCCTCTGCATTGATTTATTACAATATATTCAGATAGTGTAATAACCTTAGAATAAACTTTTATTGAGATATTCGTTACTTATAGACATTCAAGCTGTCAACAAAAACTGAAGAATACAACCAATAATTTTAGATGCAACATAAGAAAGTTTAAACATTCTAAAATTTTAAATCACTTCGCCAACAATATGCTCAAGTGAACTATTAAAGATTAGATTGTCATTGAGGTGACATTGCAGCTTCTAATAAATATAACTTGTACCAATATGAATAAAATGCTTTGTCCACATTAATTTGCACAAAGGTGTATGTTAAGATCAGAGCTGTGACAGAGAGATAAGACAGAGAAGATACAAGTATTTGAAATACTTTAATCTATTTAATAAATTTTCATCTTGTATCTGAAATACTTTTTTGAATATTCATCTTGTACCTTGTATTTAGATACATTCTTTTGGTATCTTACCATTTTGTATATACTAAGATTGCTAAGATACTTTTTCCAATGATGTACCTATAATGAGACCTCATTGAAGAAAAATTAGTGACAAAATGTTTGAAGAACTGGTTTTACTTAAGTCTCAATAAAAACCTTAAAAATATAATATTTTATCTTGTCACATTTGCGCTTTTTATTCGTAAATAATTCACGTTAAAAATAAACTTGCATTCAATAAAATGTGTTTTCTTACAAAAGAATTTTATCTTTAAAAAGTATTTGGAAGATACGTATTTTGTACCTATCTAGTATTTCAGATACCATTCCAGAAAGTTATCTATATATATATAATATATAAAGTATCTTGCAATTCTAGATACTTTGTATAGGGTATCTTGTACACCACTGGTTAAGATGACATGTGTCAAACGTAGATATACAAATGTAGTTTAGATCAAAAAGATTTTTGATTTGAAGTGTCAAGTTAAATATATTTATCTTAAACATAAACTTTATTCTGATTTACCTCTACTTTTTAGATAACAAACAGCCGGTTTGAAAGTAATGTTATCTCCTACCTGAGAATTGTTTTATTATTTATTTATTATTAATTATTAATTTAAATGAGCCTATTTGCCCCTTGTCCCACCCTGTGCGCAGGTGAAGCCCGGTTCACAATTTCCTGACCTATTACTCAACGCACCGAACGAGTTCTAGCCGCGGCGACTGAGGCTCCCGCAGTAAGCGATCCTGGCGAAATATCTCCGTTTGTTGTCGGCTTATTGTTGCGCCACTGAAATATCGTAAACAATGCAGCCAGGCCTAGGCTGTATTAAGTTGTAAAAATGCCTCCATCGCGCTGCACTTAACATCTTTTTGAATTACTCTTGGTAAATCGTAGATTAAAAGTGAATTATGATACGATTTCTAATGGAAATATAAGATTGCATTTAGAATGATTCTGAATTTAACTAATCGTGAATCATGAAAATATATCTTATGGCTGTGGCTTAAAATATAACTTTGCTCTAGAAACTCGCGTTAAAGGAGTAGGGATTTAGTAACTTGTTGGTCTAGTGGTTAAGACACTCGCCTCGTGAGTTTATTGTGGTCGGAGGTTTGAGCCTAGTCTCCACACATTTTTTGCATTTGCCTTTTTTATGTCTTCTGCTTATCTTTATAGTTTTATGACAACAACCACTTACAATACATGTTTTGTCAACGATGGAGTCGGCTTTCTTTTATTCTTTAGTATTTAGCTTTCATAAATAGACTAAAATACTATAAAATATGTATTTCTAAATTAAACATTATTTTTCAATATATCCTTTGTTGTTTTTGATAACACATATTTAAAAAAATTATAATTAATAAATTCTCTAGAATTATTGTGTTTTTTTTTAAATATATAGTACCTATGTATTTATCTTCCGAAGTAAATTATTCTTATCTTAAAAATTTTACGAGTATATTCGAATATTCGAATATATTATCATTAAATATTAGGTCCTTACATATGAAATTGGCGTTTTGCCGTACTGGCAAATTTGATCTCAAATATCTTCTCTTTGGTTAGGAATTCCAAATCCAAATTTATACAGCTATTTACTCATGTATTTTTGTTTTGAAAATTATAATTCATTTGTTTATTCCTCAATTGTTTTTTTCTTTGCGTCACTCAGTTCACAAAATGAAAAATTTGAAATATCGCGTTATTTATGAGTACGAGTTCCACCGTGGCACCAGTGCTGCAGAAATGGCTCGAAGGATTAATGATGTGTACGGCGACGGTGCCGCAAAAGAAAACACAGTGCGTTTTTGGTTCCAACGATTTCGTTCTGGAAATTTCGACCTGTAGAACAAGCCCCGTGGACGGCCAGAGACCAAAGTTGATAATGAAGAATTGAAGGCTATTGTGGAAGCGGATCCATCGCAAACCACATCCGAGTTAGCTGCAGGCTGCGGTGTTAGTGATAAAACTGTTTTAATCCACTTGAAGCAAATTGGTAAGGTGAAAAAGCTTGAAAGGTGGGTACGTCACGAATTGAGTGAAGAAAATCAACAAACGCGCGTTGACTGCTGCGTTGCATTTCTCAACCAACACAATAATGAAGGGATTTTAAATCGAATCATTACCTGTGATGAAAAGTGGATCCTATACGATAATCGGAAGGGCTCATCGCAATGGCTGAACCCTGCCGAACCAGCCAAACCATGCCCCAAGCGAAAATTGACTCCAAAAAAATTACTTGTGAGCGTTTGGTGGACTAGTGCTGGTGTCGTTCACTACAGCTTTCTTAAATCTGGCCAGACGATTACGACAGATGTCTATTTTCAGCAACTGCAAACCATGACGGAAAAGCTAGCTGCTAAACAACCGAGGCTGGTTAATCGCTCTAGGCCACTGCTGCTTCATGATAATGCTAGACCACACACTGCACAACAGACGGCTACCAAATTAGAGGAGCTTCAATTGGAATGTCTAAGACATCCACCGTACTCTCCGGACCTTGCCCCAACAGATTACCATTTTTTTCGAAATTCGGATAACTTCTTGCAAAGGAAAAAATTCAACTCCGATGGGGCAGTCCAAACCGCCTTCAAAGATTTTATTGATTCCCGTCCGAATGGTTTTTTTAGTAAAGGGATCGATAAACTACCTATGAGATGGCAAAAGTGCATAGATAGCAATGGTACATACTTTGATTAAATAAATATATTATAATAAAAAAAATCGGTTTTATGTTCCTCCCATACTAAACTCCAATTTCATATGAAAGGACCTAATATTTGATATTCAAATAGTTGGAATCACGAATATTTGGAGGCTCTATTTGAGCCACATTCTAGATGTCAAACTTGTGGGTTCTCTTATCATGGCAGAAGCATTTAGCATTGTTTGAAAATAGTTAGTATATTAACCATAGGGTACCGGAATATTGAAAATAGGATCGGGGTACGGAGTGGGGTACAAACGGGACCCCAGTAAAGTTTTAGTGAAGAGTTACTGGTTTAGGGTTACTGGTTTACTTGGTTAGGGGCGTACAGTGAGAACAAGAAGCATTACTTATATTGCTTCGTAATATTCCTATCACAATAATTGACATATTATTCAGATTTCAATAGTTCATAATGTTATGCCAGATAAATATTTAATTTCATTTTTTTCCCCAAAATATATGTTACAATAAAAGTCATCTTTCTTCTTGTTCTCACTGCACCACCCTGCGTTGTACCCCGTTCCGGAAAGTGAGTGTTAATGAGACAAACGTTAAAAAACTTCGAAATCTGCGCAAGTTGAGGTAACGAAATCATAAATGTCGAAATGTGAATAGGTATAAAACAGTCAAAGAATAGCATTAAAATATTTTTTTACTGAACAAAACAACATGTACATTAATAATAATTTTCAATAATAATAATTTCGAATGTCCGTCCGTAACTTCCAATCCAATTGCTTATCTCATTCCTTCTGGTTTTTGTCTTCTGGGGTATTATGCCGTATTTTTAGGACGCCATAAAAACACGGCATAATATTCTAGAAGACACATATCAGAAGATTCTGAGCGCCCTGAAAACCTTAGAACTTTCTTGATCTCACTCCTTTTTCAAAATTAGTATGATTAGGTATAAAGTTGTTCCGTCCGTAACTTCTTACAATCATTTTTTTAATAGCTGATCTCATTCCAGTTCCAAAGTTGTTATTAAATAAAATAAAAACATTAACATTATGCTTTTTTAATAAAATATGTGCCATGAATTTGATTTTTTAAATTTTTATTTATTTTTTATTTCTGTTTAATTAAAAGTAAAACTAATAATTGTGTTCATTACTATATCGCATATGTCATTGGTATTAATCATTAATCAAAATATATATTATCTATGTAACAATATCCGTCACTAAAGTTACCAGATGGCTCAAATAATAATGAGGTATAAGAAGTTCAATGTCCATCACTAATGTTATCAAGACGCTACGCTACTCCAGATGCACTGTTCTCACAGCCTTAACTGGCGGCTAAAATATACAATAAAAAGTCAATTTTGACGGGTAATAGCTAGTGTAATAATAAAAAAAGTAACAAAAGTAACTTTGTTACTCATTTGCCTTGTCTTTATCTTTGCTGATGACCTTTAATGTAACTCAATCATTCAAAGTTCCTGTCGTCGTCCTTAGAACAGTGATAGTATTTTAACCGATGACACGCAAACCGTTATTTGTATCTGATTGTATCGATTATTGGCAGCTGATTTTTCGCAATTCGAAGGGCAACCGTAGGTACCTACTACACAGAAATTACATCTTAATTACCTACCAATTATCGATACATTTAGAAACAAGTCTCAAATAACTGTACCGTTTGTCACCGGTTTAAATAACTGTCGAGCCATCACTACCTTAGAATCAGTGTACACTACTAGTTCAGGTTGATTCCAAGACGTACTATAGTATTAAATCTGTGGCCAATTATCTTGTTTTTTCTTAAATTAACATTGCATCGCTATTTTCTGTTGACCTAACTTATAGAGAGAGTAGCCGATTGAAGCGGGTGCACAGTAGTCCAGATGTTTAAAGATGTTTAATATATTATTAGACAAAAGGAGATGAGATAATTAATTGGTTTTTAAAACGTATATTCCAGTAATACCGCGAACCGTCGAGCTTGCGCGCGAAGATGTATGAATGTAGATGAAGCGAAAGTTGAATGTCAGGACAGAAAAGTATGACGGCCTATCCTCTCTGCCTACCCCCACGGGGAAACGGCGTGATGGTAAGTTAGTTAGTTACCGCGTAAAAAGCCTTATAAATCGAAGTCGTTCTGTTTAGGAGATAAAAATCACCGAGACATAGCAATACCGGTAATTTATTAATAATTTTTGACGTATTATTGTGGCATTTAAGTATAAAATAAAAAATAAAAAAAATGAAAGAATGAAAATTGTTTCAATAGTTATTTTTTAAACACAAGCATAGGTAACGTAACGTAAATTTCTCAGTAGGTACATAACTTGGTGCGCGTCCGGTGCATATACGTTCGCCTTATTTAAAAAATTACTACGAACTTGTAAATTTTGAAACAATTATAAAAAATCACACTAAATACTCTTAAAATTTATAATGTATATGTAATTAAGTTGCGCAAGAAGACGTTTTTATTTAAGAAAGTCGATTTGAAACAAAATTTAAAAAAAAATACGTCTGTTGTAAAAAAAAGTTTTGTTTACTAGGGGATTTCATTATCCCAGTATAAATACCTTAAACCCGGTATAAATGTGTCTTAGACGTACGCGAGGGAAGAAATTCTTCTGCTATAACCCAAACCTCTCTCCTAAAGAAGGAGTTCAGTTCAATTTTATACTCTGTATACACAGGTTATTGAAAATTTTCACTTTTACACGAGGGTTTAAAATAAACCCTTTAACACGTTTAACGTGTCATTACTTAGATTGGATCTAATTTATGTATAAAACGGCTTTGCTAAATCTCTGATTCCATGCAAGTTGGCTGTATATGTTAACGTAATGAAATAATATGTATTTTTGGAGAGTATAATATTAAGGTTTAAACAGAATTCAAAACAAAAACTACCCTGTCTGCTGCAAATATCTTCGTATAATATTACAGTTAAAAATATTATATTAATATTTATTTATAATATTATAAATTTTAAATGTTCAAGTTTTTCGTTTGTAACATTGTGGAAATTCATTTTTATATACATAGTGGAATAAAACGGAATGGAAAACGGATGGAACGAAACGAAAACGGATGGAAAAAATATATAGTGGAATAAAACAGTGTTGTTTACCCTCATTTTTTTAAATATTATAAATTTTAATATAATGTAAGCCACAAAGTGTTTTCTTCTTTTGAAAATTATAAAAATATTATTACAATATGGTGATGTTTAAAAGTAAGAAATGTTCATTTTTAAAAAATAATTGCCCATTTATTTAAATAACCATTCAAAAATGGTGTCCAAAAAAAAATCTAGGCAGTTTCCGTATCATTTATCACTTTGGCGTATCACCCTGTATTTAGAGACGCGGGAATCAAGATCGACTCCAAGCTCACACATGGCGGCGCGCTGTACCGCCCCGGGCTCGGTACAATTTTCATGTTCCATTTTTTTTGTAGTCGCCGTGAAATGAAGAGTTAATTAAAGGGAACTCTGAAACACGTGAATCAAACAGGAAAGTTCTCATAATCAAAACACGATCTGGAATACTCGAGAGTGTTATTGTAATGCATCACCCCAAGGTAAAATTTAAACACGCATCTCTCGCAGAAGGAACCTTGATTAGAATATCAGTTAAGAATAGCTATTAGGTTATCGATCCTTCTTTTAACCTTTACCATACCACGATAGAAAATGTTTGTATGCAGCCATGCTGTTGACTTGTGACATTTTAAGTTTTTAAGCATTTAAAATAATAATAAAATGCTTTTACTCGCTCAAATATCCTAACAATGTCATACAACTAAGGGCATTTCTATACTCTACCTAGAATGACAAATTACTACAATGGATATAAGTCAGCAGCGGTATTTTAGGCATATTCTTCATAATAAAGTGTAATATTCATTAAAATGTGTATTGAAAGACTAAAATAATTGATTTGTATTTGTTTTGATTGATGTTTGAGTGAGATAACTAACTACATGTAAATTTTTTATTATATTATGACTTTCTAAGCTTGTGCTATTGCTTTTCTCTCTACATGATTACCTTTCACTTTATATTATATTTATATTTATATATTTGTATTTTAAGTATTTGGTTACCACTTGATGTCATTATTATTTTTAGATGTTATTTTTTTTTCTTTAAACTATCCATTATATAAATGTACACTTTACCTATTTGTTTGTAAAATTCCTGTTGGGCATTAATAAATAAATAAATATAAATAATTCAGGCTCAGTTTAAAGGTGAAATAAATTTAATTTAACTAACTTGGTTAACAGCCATTCGAGCGTTACACGCTTACCACAAACAAAATTTGCAATATTATTAATTGAGATGGGAGTTATTTTGTGGTGCAACATCATTATTTTTATATAAACTAAATTAAACTTTATAATGCACACACGTTGAGTTAAATTTATCACTATTATAGTTTTGAGAGGAGCAGTCCCTCTCATCATCAGCTGTAATTTATAATTGAATACAAAAATTACGAAAAATATTTCGACGACTTCAGATCTGTTCATTATCAATACTTTATGAGGAACCGCGTGTAGTAGTTTTAGTCTATGATTATCGAATGATTGGTACAACTTGGTACTAATTATGTGGTAGGCGAATTCTGACAAGTTATTATTACTTTAACAACGACGATGTTCCTTTATTCTTATATATAAGTTCCTCGTGCTTTGACCTTTTGTATTTGCTATACAATCCACATTTTATTCTGTAAAAGGTTACACTATGACATTTATCAATATTTAAATTTAGTTTATCAGCTGTACACCACACATGAAGTTTATTAAGATATTCCTGTAGTAACTTGCAGTCTGTTATAGATCTAACTGAGACGAAAATTTTCATATCGTCTGCAAATAATAGAACTTGTACCGGGTCTGAGAAGTTAGTAACAATATCATTTATAAAGCAATTGAAAGCAAAATTTCCTATATGGGAACCTTGGGGAACACCGCTGGTAGCTATGAATTTATATGAAAAGGAGTCGTGAATTTTGAATTGTAGGTTTCTTTCAAGGAGATAGCTAGTAAACCAGCGTAGAAGATTCCCTTGAATTCCTAGATTAGATAATTTTTTTGTTAATATCAACTGGCTGACTGTGTCAAACGCTTTTCTGAAATCAGTATATATCGCGTCGACCTGAAGATTATTGTCCAAACAATTAGAAATATAGGTTGTATATATTGTGAGGTTCGTCAAAGTTGATCTTCCACTTATGAAACCATGTTGGAATGGAATAGTTGATTTATTGGTTTTGTGATATTATTTAGAACTAATTTTTCAAGAAGCTTAGGGATGGCGGACAAAATACAGATGGGTCTATAGTTTTTTACATCTGATTTATTACTTTTTTTGTGGATGGGAATTATGAAGGCAAGTTTCCATGTGTCTGAAAAATATCCGATTTGAATGGAATGATTAAAGATTTTGAATAGAGGGCATATCAATGCCGTGCATTTTTTGATGAATATTGGAGGTATGCGATCTGGGCCTAGTCCTTTGTTGGTATCCAACTTCATTATTTCCTCAGCAATTTCTTGTTTGCTAAAACTTATGGGTGAAATAAATGCTTCATTATTAAATGAGCAGTTAGGAATAATATCATCTGGATTATCGCACACAAAGAAACTTTTGAAATAATCGGCAAATAGGTTAGAGATTTTGTTTTTGTTATGGGCGGAGATATTGTTATAGAACATGGTGCAAGGTAAAGTTAATCATCTTTTTTCAGGGAGTTAGTAAATTGCCAAAAATTTTTTATATTATGGGTCATTTATAATTCGACATCAGTTATAAAATGCTTAAATTGTTTTTCATATTGTTGTTTGCATGCGTGACTTAGAGTTGAGAGGGTTAGATGATCATATATTAGAGCTCTTTATTTAAAAAAGATAAGTTTCGAGCTGATGATGGTCGCGGTGACCATGATTGACCATGGTGACCATGAATGACCCTTAATTCAAGCGTTATCATTGCGTTTGAAAATGAACGAAATGATAACGCTTCAGCAAAACATTCACGCTTTCTTTACTTACTAATATATTTTTATAAATCCTGAAAGAGCGAAAGAATTTATCTTTTATTTTAGATGGCCAGGTACAGTTCTCCCCTTGGTCCCCCCCTGTTCATGTTCGTTGGTTTAATAAGACACTTCGTTATTCATTACACAAGCGATCATCTTAGTTTTAAAAATAGTACGAATATTGAAGTCATGTGTTAAGTCTACATATCGCTATTTAAAAACATAAAAATCTTCTAAAAAAACTATCCAATGTAAATCTCCAATATCTAATAATAATTTTTCAGTGAATAATTCCACTTAAAAAACAATTTTAAATGAATCGCAACATTTTTAACATAATGTAAATGTTAACAACATTTAGGTAAATTATGTTAAAAATAATATACTTCATTGTGAATACCCATACCTGAGTGTACGAAGAAGCCTATATTCAAACTTTTCTTGTAAAAATATATTTTAATTAAATATAAAACACAACATGGTATACACCATTCAATAAAATGCCTCTACATGCTACGGGAACGAAGTTCCCTTCCTCAGAGGGATAAAATGTGTACATTGTATCCTCCTGAGGAAAATGTATACATTGTATCCTCCTGAGAAAAATGTATATATTGTATCCCTCTGAGGAAAATGTATACATTGTATCCTCCTGGGGAAAATGTATATATTGTATCCCTCTGAAGAAAATGTATACATTGTATCCTCCTGTGAAAGGGAACTCCGTTCCCGTGAATATTGAGTGTATACCAAGTTGTGTTGTAAATTGAATTATTAAATATGTCACCATTAAGTGATAAATCGGTCATTTAAGAAGTAGACATATTTTTCATTACTCACGTATATTATTCGTTTCAAATATTTTAAACTAATTTACGATTTCTGTACCGTTCTGTAATACTGTTCATTTCATGAATAATGCGTAACTTTTTATAATGAAAGCTTTAACTTTTATATTGAAATACGTAAATATGTAAATGCAGTTGCAATATAAGGCTTGTATCTGTATAGCTCGTGGCTTCTGGCTAGGCAGCGATTTATGTATTTGGCGTTTCATTTTCATGTCTAAAACTAGAACCTTTTGTTGCTGTTTAATAATTAGAAGTACATGTTGTAAACACTGCGCTGGGTCACTAGCGTTTCATACAAAGCCTGATAATGTCGTACCTTCCTGTAATTGGAAGAATGGAAGTTTCGCAGGTCCAGAACCTTAAAACGGAGGCCCCCATCTGGCTAACTAGCGGACATTGTTGTAGACCGCGATAACAAGTGATTGTTCTTCGGCGATATTAAGTCACTCTTACATTGTACTCACGATTTATCCATTGTTACATCGACGTCTTGGCGAGCGTAAAGTGGACTCATTTCATACATTATTTAAAACCTTAAACGACCCCTGAGAAATTCTCAGTCGATATACGAGTACACATATATTAAGAGATATATTTTTATCATCACATCGCCTATAAAATTTTTCGTTATTGGCAAAAAATCCGCTAGTCGCTAGCCTACACTAGTTGTAATTAAATGGATTTTTATTAGAGTGCAAATAATTTTTATATATAACATTATGAACATTAAAATATTTAATATGTGAGAATTTGTTGAAAACCTTGTATCAAATTGAATTATCATTGAACATGGGTGGTCAATAACATTAAAATTTAATGAATTAATTATTTATTGGTACTAAAATGTTGGCGGAGTCCGGGACTTTTACAAAATGGTTGTAACTTTTTTGAAATTAAAATATGGAAATGAGATTGACGTCTAATAAAATCTTGATTATCTAGCTACAAAACCTAAATTTGTGATATTTGAGATTCCAAAACAAAAATGCTATCTGTTTAAGAAAATGTTAAAAAATTGCTCAATAGATGGGATTCTTGAACCAGGGAACCGAGAGATATGACCATACTCTAGAAAATTGTGAAAAATTAATTTAAAAAGGTTCTAAAAACATTTTTTTTGAAAACTACCAAATTTCAATTTCGAAATCAACTCATGTTATTTTTTTCATTGTTTAGTTTAAAACAGTATTAAGTCAAGTTTTTTAATATTTGAATCTGTGACATTTATTATCTAAATCAATAACAAAAAATATTAGAAATAATAGGAGTCGAAAACTTTTTAGCATGTAACTAAATAAACTAAATAAAGTTCAGTCTTCATCTTTTTCTTTCATTGTTTCTGAGATTAGTTTGTAGATCTCCATAATTGTTTCTTAAATTCGTATCAAAATACGTAAACCTACTTAAATTAAATTCATGAAATTATATAGATCTTCCTTTCAATAGTTTTAATAGGTATAAATACAAATTGTTGTATGTAAAATAGGTAGATAAGGTGAACAAATCTCACGAGATGAAATTAATTGACCAAAAAAACAATAGTGTTTTTATTTTCATATGTGTGATTCATTTTCCTTATTCAAATTTGATATAGGTATATCTAATTTTAACAAGTTTACAAATCCTCTGAAATGTAAAAATTTATTAAAAAATTACAGTAAAAATCATAGTGAGAATTATTAAATAATTAAGGATAAATAAGTTATTAAAGTCTCACAAAGACGTAACCATTTATATATGAGAAAAATGGATGGAAGTTTCTTATACTATGGCTCAGGGCTAACAACGGCTTAAATGATCACTCTACACGATGCGACTTTCACCAATTCCACCTGTAAGAACATATATATCAAGTTCTATATATATCAAGTTCTATATATATCAAGAATATTTCATATATTGCACTGGCCTCTGCTGGAGACATTTGTTGTTATTTTTTTTCTCAATAACAAGTTAGTATACATAGATTTCGCAACTGGTCATGTATTTTATTTTTTCTATTTTTTATTTTTCAAAGTGGAGTTTTTGTTAGCAATATTTCTTATTAACGTAGGTATATATGATATTCTTTCGAATTATTACATCTACTACAATATGCCTGAAAACCAATATTTACAATTTTTAACTCCTAGCATGCACCAGCATATTATATTTTTAACAATATTTTTGTATAAAAGTATGTTCTACATCCAGTAACTGTGTTCTTAGTACATACTTTCATATAAAATATTTTTTAGAATTATTAAAGATAATCACTGTTTTTCAATTAATTATTTCCACTCTTGATCAGCCTTTCATTTAGTTTTCTGACATCAGTAGATCGCGCAAACTATTATTCACTAATAATACAATAAAAAGAATAATCAATCGAATTTTCTTTTTCATTTAACTAGTGCTGCATAAGACTTTTTGTTTAATTTAGATAATGAGAAATTTTATCTTTGTTGTTAATAAATAAATACTCTTGCGATATATAGGAATAGATTTCTTGTCACTTTGCAGTTCGCAATTACGGTAAGTGAATTTTTCAAAATGAAAACAATTGAATGAACTTGTACTCACAACTTTTTTTCGACGTGTTATTTTGTTTAAGCAAGTATGTATTGAAATAAAGTAAAAATAATAATATAAAGCTGCCAATGTAAATTAAAACTACACAGATATGAAAAAATAAGATATAAATCTTTTAGTTACTTCACAATTTGAAAAAACGACGAGCCAAACAAAAAACTTTTTTATTTTTACTATGCGCGGAAATTTTTTAAGAGAGATGTCAATAGTGACTCTAACTATCTCAGACTCCCTGTACTTTATTATTTAATCAGTGTTAACATAACATTTTAAATACTTATTAATTATTATTTGGAAATTAAATAAATATTCACCCTTGTTGAACTTTATAACAAGCCAATATTAAAAAATAATTCGAGAGACCGTTCGGAGAGAGTATTCGGTTTCCCAGTAGGATTTTGTTTTGCTGCAAAATATATTCTTTGCGGTATGACATGTATCTGAGACTCTGAACTCGTTTTTTTCGTATCCAGTCAGTCATTAAAAATGCTCCAAGCTAAAAGGTGTTACTTTTCTGGCAACGGTTTATTCCAAAGTTATCTTTTTCAACTGCCAAAATATCTTCTCGCTCTATTTTTACTTTATAATACCGTAAAACATTTATTTTGACGTATAAACTGTGGTGACAATGGATCGCTCGCAAAAAGGATCATAGATTAATCTCTCGACAGTTATAAACATGAAGTGATTTTCAAAACTAGCTGAATTCAACATCAAATTGTTTAAAAACCTATTAATTGTGGGAATATTTTCAATAATGGACAACTGTAGAGAGGTTTATTTTCAAACCAAATCCATTTAAAACAATCATCGTCATTGCTAATGAATACACCATCTTGTGTATCCCATACATTTTTGGAGCTGATCAGAGAGATCCAGATTTTCGTATTACGTTACCAATAATTATGAATTTATTTGGGCAGAACAGTTTATTTGGAATGTAAATGAAAATTACTTCCTGATATGTTTGCAATGTGTAAGAATATCACTGAAGCATTGGTTGAATTGGTCAAATTCTAGTGTTTTAGATGTTATTTTATGGCCATTTTTCATACATAATTCTTTGGTAAGTGTCCATGCCTGCAGCATTCCAGCATTTGAAGCACTCGAGATGTAGATCTACAGAAGAATACTCAAAATAAGCTGGATGGACAGAGTTACGAATGAAGATGTTATGGTTCGGGTAAATAGAGAAAAATAAACTATTAAAAAATAAAAAACCGAAATCTTGAATATCTCGAACATGTGATAAGTCATCCAGAGAAGTACGAGATCTTGCATCTCATAATGCAGGGAAAGATTGCCAGAAGTCAGGGCCCTGGAAGAAGGAGAACATCGTAGCTGAAAAACCTGAGACAGTGGTCTGGCCAGTCTACTGCTGTTAGCTATTCCGGGCCGCAGTAAATAAAGTAATGAAAGCCAACGCCCGTTGAATGGATAGGATACAAGAATAACAAAATGATTGGTTAAATAACTCAATTTCCTGTAATCGAAACAGTTTTATATCATTTTAGACATCACCAAAATGCTCAGTTATTCTATTAATCATTGTTGATCATGAACTGCGAATATTGGGAAAGATTGATGTGTCGCTACCTATTCCTGTTCGCTCTATAGGCGTGGGCTCTGCATCGTATTTGTGACTTTAAACGAAATCACTCTTCAAGGGTCGCCAATTTTTCCACCATGTCCTCACATCTGGTAAAGAGGCCGATATAATTGAGGATTTGGAGTAGTATTATTGAAGATTGACGCTGTTTAATGTTTAATTCTTACAGGATCGAGGCATTCACAGGCTGTCCATGATATTTGAAGTGTGCATCTTTGCATAACATTTCCAGAGCTTTCATTCTCGTGAGTTCTCTTAGAATCCATGTTTCAGAACCTTAGTATAATTTTGGGAAGACATGGATTCTGACCAGTCTCATTTATTTTTCTTGGTTATACTTCGTTCTTGATAAATCTTTTTGAGATTATACACAACATACTGTCACAGCGCGTCTCATCATTTGTGCTAATTCAGGTCTGTTATTATGTTTTCTACAATGACCATCGTTTTTTGTTTGCCTCAATATATCGCTGTGTAGATATTATATTGTATTTAAAGTGTTCTTTGAGGTAAAGCGTACTCTTTTGTCAAATACCACGTAAAATTAGAAAATAAATTCAACAAACACGCAATACACATTTCGCTCGTGATCTAGATAGCGTCTTTCGCTCTTTCCAAAGCTGGCGTCTCCTCGTGACGTTTGTATAACATCGTTCATGAATATTTATACCCGCGTGGCTTAAATGAATCAAAATAATAACCATTGTAGCTTATTCGTTCAAATTCCCGGGGTATTTTCAATTATAAAACGTATTGCGCCGTATGACAGCGACGGCGGCCATGACACCTGCGCATGCGCCTCCTTTGCGGTTAATCGTGAGCCGTTTCTCCTCGGCTGTCTCATTGTTATGACAGCATTTAACCTTAAAGAGTCCACATGCACCGCATATCTCCCGAGTGATTATGCTAACGCACGCCGCCTCGCGTCGTCCTCTCAAAACTTCGCGGGATTGTCGTTAATAACGCGCTCTTCTGTACCACATTTCATCTCATTTTCAAAGGGAACAATTTCAGGATGCAGAAAATGTAATGGAATCTCTTGTTTATGCGATGCATCCCGCGATATCATCATCAATGGGTACAGAGAACACCCGATCGTAAGTATTATAAGTTTAACAGTAAGTATTATAAGTTTTCTGGTTTGCTAGATATAACGATTCAATGAAATATTTTATTCTTTAAATACTAGAAAATTAACCATTTATAAAGTTTTCCTACGACGTTTTTGAACTGTTATTAATCTGTTAAACGAATAAATGTGGGTACGTATTCTTAAAAAACTGAAAAAAGGCTTTCAAAACATCAACTGACAGCTGAATGTCGGAACTATAAAATATTGGGTACAAATTTCCTTTATTAAACTTTACAACTTGATGTAGATAGACAGATAGATAAACATGATTGATAAACAGCGAGAGCCTTATTTAATGTACAAATGTAAATAAACCTAATTTATTACCGACAATAATAGTTATACCATTCGGAAATATGAAATCTGCTTCTAGATTTTTAAGATTGTGTAACATATGTAAGTTCAGAGCATCCTCGATAGATCTGGTGTTAATAATAATATTTTTGAAGATATATTTTTTGGCGTATTCAGATTAATATTTTTATTGTAACGGAAGTTGTAACGGTGTGAGACCATGAAATGCGCACGCATCCATTGTCAAAAATTTATTCACTTGAAACGAGTATTCTAGTAATATAAATAATGTAGGTACTGTCGACCATCTTGAATCGAGTACCTACCAATCATAAAGATGCTTAATTCAAAAGATGACGAATGATTGGTTATTGAATTGAAAATTAGAACTGTTTTTTAAATTGCGTTCTTAGGCGTGTATTAGGATTTTATGCTATTTTAGATGTTTTTGCAAAAACTATATAATTATTCGCTCGACATTTAATGGAACTATCAAAGTTGTTCGAAACTTTTGAATACAGAACCGAAAATCGATAAAACACGAAAGTGGGTAGGCCTGGACCTTTTTTGAAAATGCACACGTTTTTTGATTCGTCGCAACATATATGCGAAGTAAATTTGTAGAGATTTATCTCTTATTTTAGCTACCTATCACAAACCAACAGTAACATTTGTACCACTTCAAAAATAAATATTAATAATAATAATAATAATAAAAATGTATACCTACCTATTAAAGATTTTTTCCTTTAAATATATACAGGATTATTTGGAAAACATTAATAACTTCGCAGGACTATATTCCTACCTTGATTATGAGTCAAAAATGTTCAAGCTATCATGACCTAATATCAATAGCTATGGAGATATGCGAAATCAAAGGTTGCATTTTTTTTCAATATAATTTTATTTAACTTGTATTTAAACGAATGAATTGTTCGTAATCAATATAAGTAACTGTAATGATAGTCCAACGTTTTACAAAAAATAAGTTAGAAATATTGATAAAAATGCAAACTTTGATGTCGCATTTAACTATTGATATAGGCAGGAATATAGTCCTGCGAATTTATTAATGTTTTCCAAATAACCCTGTATATGTTTTGTGTCAGATGTTTCCAAAAAAAAATTAAAAATTGCGTTATAAAAAGCCGATTGATTTAAAACTGGAATAAAAATGTTACTAAATTAGAAGGAGACTACATATTAGGTCGAAAATTTTTCGTTAACTTACCAGAGTGCCGTGGCGAAATTGGATAACGCGCCATCCCCGAATAGAATAGAGGTCCGTTGTTTCGAATCCCGGTAGCAGTTAAAATATTTTTTCGTTAATTTGATTTTTCTATATGTCTTTTCTAATTGATTAATAAAAATTTGTTTAAAATGTTATCAATTTCGTATATTTATCATCTCCCTAGACATCGTATTATTGTATAAATATACATTTTTAACCGATCGTAAATTATCACAATCACGCCAATAACTTTTACCGCGCGTAAAAGAGTGCGTGCTCCAACAATTTTTTTTAGTTACAAAACAAAGATAATGGTACATTAACAATTTTTAATCATACTAATACTTATAAATGGATGCTTGTATAGCTAAATCAAACATTTTTATGATAATATGTAAATGTAAACAGGGAACAATGCATCCGTGGAAGCGGCAATCGCCGAAAGCCATTATTACCCACAATAAAGCACTTTTAAAAGCAAAGATAATATAATATTTTATTAGTGGCGGATACACGGTAGAATAACTCAAAAATAATCCAATTAAGTGGTTTACTAGCAATTTAATCGAACATAAAGCACGTCTCATAAATTCTTTTAGGACTTAGGTCTGAGTTTCAGTCACGGTATAATATTTTTAAATTAAATACAGTATGCGTACATGAAATACTGTCATGTCAATATTCTCACTAATTTCAAACTAAGCTAAACGCATGAATAACTTTTTTTTTTAATTCGTATATTTATTTAAATAATTACTTTTTTTTATTGTACACATTATAAAAATTATATTAAAATAATAATTAATAAATTTAGAAACTAATTTAAAACTTGGCATATTTAGGACAAATTTGAGATGCTGGTAGTTTTGTGGTAACGAATCTGTTTTATTTTCTAATTGAAAACTGTATGATTGAATCCATTTCTTGCTGAGTGACACAATGTTAAATTTTATTCTATCTGTTATATATTCTATCACTACAAATATCATTTTTTCGCGTGTAGTCTTCTGGGATATTCTGCCGTGTATATCTGTGATGTAATGGCAACACATCAACCCTGATGATGGACCCTGCAATGCTTGCTTATATGTAACCTGTAATTACCTCTTAATGGATAATAAGTATGTTCTAATTGTCATTTGTCCCTGTGCCTTGGAGGCAGAGAAGAGGTTTTGTGTGGACGCCTCCCCTTCCCACTCGCATTCCCATGAGTGTCAGCTGGGCGGTGAGCACGGCCACTGTAGCGTTAAAAAAATGCCAAACATGGGTGGCGAAAGTGTAGGGCCGATATGGGAGCTATTGCTCATAGAACGACCCTGGGTCCCGGTGGATCCCTCTTCTCTGGACCCTGCAATGTCGGCCAGAGACGGCAGAGTATTCCAGAAAACTAAACGCAAAAGAATGCCATCCTGACCAAATTTTACTTTTTGCATTCTAGGAACATAAATCTACACTAGCTGTGCCCGCGCTGCTTCGCACGCATAGATTTTTAGTACACTGTTTGGTTCGTCACAGAACTTTCGCGAGCCTTCTAGAACATTCTCCTTCCAGAACTTTCAAGAAATTTATCGAATATACAGGAAACTTTTAGACACACCGACACATTCCGCTACTCAGTTTAGAACCTTACATAACTTTCGGGAATTTTCGAGAACCTTCTCTTTCCAGAACTTTCTAGAGCAGGTTTTTCCGGAACCTTCTAGATTCACCGACACAGTCGGCGCGCCTATTTTGAAACAATCTGAAGCATTTGCGGCCTTCCTATAACAAAACTATATGCTAGAACGCACATTTTCGTCACCCACGCACAACCACCCCCACCAAACTCGCATATTTTCGATACAGTGGAATTCCTTTCGTTTCTCCTGAGGTGCCCTCTCATTTCATCTCTACCTTCCCTATAGTGCTTCCATGCCTTTTGGCAAATGACAAATTAACTTTGTTAGACTCTGGCCGCCTGCTATCCGGGCAGGGTGTGCTGTTATTGCCGCCTTTTTGCGTCAAAAAAGGGATTCGGTCCTTTTAAAAAGATTTTGGCAAATAGTGTGGACAACAAGGGGCTATCCAAACCCATCATAAACCACCAGTGGGTTGAAGTTCTTGTTGGCTGGTTGTGGGGAGAGGAAACGTGGCGTGGGTAGGGGTATATATATATAAAGTATATATATATATATAAATATATATATTTTTGATAGAGATGCGAACACGGAATACGTGATCAACATCATATTCTTACTATTGTTTTTCAAACTAAGCAAACGCTTGTGCAATGAAAATAGGACTAAAACTTGGCTAATCTGGGAGTTGAGGTTCGAACCGACGACCTTTGGGCTTCACGAGGGGCGCGAGTGTCCTACCCACAAGACCAAACCAAAGCTACTCCTTATATATATTATATATATATAATTATATATATATTATTATATATATATAATCTATATATATATATAATATATATATATAGATATATACCTATAAGAGTAGCTTGTTTGTGGTCTTAAATAATATATATATATATATATATATAAGAGTAGCTTGTTGGTCTTGTGGTTAGGTTAGGTTAGGTTAGAATGCACTTTGGCAAATATATATATATATTGATTTGCCATTGCCAGTGCATTCTAAATCTTGTGGGTCTACGCAAGACAACGATATCCACCCTCCATTTAAAATTATAACATTATCAGAATCCCAGTAGTAAAGATAAATAAACCGAATTGTTGCTATTTCCTCTCAGCCTGTCGGCTCTCTTTGTTAATTTGAAGCTGCAACAAGAGTGGTTAAAGCATTTTACACTTGATACACATAAATTACGTTTCAGACACTGGTGGGCGGGCCGCGGGCCGCTTAATGCCTGCCCTGTCCGGGCGGCGCGAGGAGCAGGCTCAAAAATCCTCCACGGCGTCTCTTCCGGCATTTTTTCGCAGCATTATTGCCAATTGCTCGGATTTACACGGCTCAAAGGTGTTACCTGCGTGTAAATATTAAAGCCGCACTCGGAATTGTAGCATCTCGCCCCTGGAACAGCAAGGTATCATCTGACGCTTATATGAAATATTAAGCGATAAAGTTTTGAACATTAAATATTCGATTTCTTTGGTTCGGTTGCTGTTATAAAATGGTGCTTTATGATTTAGAGTAATTAAAAAAAACTAACCCATAAATGTCAAATTTTTATTATACTCCCTTTCTCATTTGTATTGTTTCCGATATGATATTCTATCAACATATTCCTCTTGCTTTAAGATCACGCGGAAAATCTATTCCATGTATATTATTATATAATATTGAAAACGTAATAATTGGTATAGGGGGGCATGGCGTCGGCGAAGCCGTCTGATCGGACCCATGGCTCGAGTCAGACTAGTTGAAACAGGTTTCGCGCCTTCTCCACGTGTCGGGATCCTTTCTCACTTTTATGGTTTCCAATTTTAAAAAGCCGTCAAAATTTCGAAAGATCCAAAATTATACTTTAATTAAATTTTTTTAACGAAAATTTGTTAGATCATTTTCATCGTCACCACGAGTCTTCCTGCAAAGTTTCAGCTCGATTGGATCACGGGAAAAGGGTTAAAAATCGATTAAATTTTTTTTCGGCAAACAAGCAGATGCTACAAGTTAAAAGAAAGGAAGTAATAAACAGATTTTGTGTACGTTATGTTATAAAATAGACGTGCCCTATGAGACTGAAAATGTGTTACTTTGCAGGAGATAGATTAGATCGTATTTTTTTTTAATTAATAAGCTTTTTAAAATGATATTCTAAACAAGTATTGCACATTTTAAAGCTTTATAAAGTAATTTGTACTTTACGAAGGGCACGTCGAAATGAATAAATTTATTTGCATTCAAATCAAAATTTATTGTCATGTAATTATATTTCCTTGATTTTAGAAAAAATAAAAATACACTTTTACAAAAAATTATCAAAAAGAGAAAATATGTTTTTTTAACAGCCACAGTACTAAGAGCGTTCACAGCATATGCGTAAGGCAGTAAAATCGAAAACGTGAGGTGGATATTAGCATTGGCTCGTATTTTTAATTGGTAAATATTTTATTAAAAAATGGTCAGTATTCTAATTAAATGGTCAGTATATTAGATGAATGATTTAAATGAATGATTAAATGAATCAGCAAATTAAATAAATGGTCAGAATATTAAATGAATGATCAGCAAATTAAATAAATGGTTAGTATATTCTGATCTTAAATTTATTATACTGATCATTTAAATATAATATTGACCAAATAACATTTGATCATAAAATACTGATCATTTCATTAGTCTTCATTAGCAATTCGTGGTGTATAATTCACATTACTAAGTATACGCGTATACTCTGATCGCTCTTAGTACTGTGGCTATTAAAAAAATGTTCTCTTTTTATTAAATATTTTTTATAAAAGAGTATTTTTTTCAAATATACCGAATATTATTTTTTACATTGAAGTCATCGCTACATTCAAAATTGTAGGTACTCGGTTTGAATTGCGTCGAAAAAATTTTTATTTTCGGAATCCTATTATAAAATTCAGTGGTCGATAAAATAAAATATTTTTTGAAATATTAATCAGATTTTGAATATTATTGAAATATTATTGTATTGTCACCAGGAATATAATATGTCTTTGCCAAATTTCAGGGCTATCGTTGGTCAAAATGTGCGTCAAATATTGATGTAAAAATTTGTGGCTGACAGACAAGTGGAGCTAAATAAAAGCATGTAAAATATTACAAGTAAGATAGATGGCGCTATTTACCCTTAGCTCGCGGCAAAAGTATGTAATTTTTGATGGGTGTGAAATATTTTTCGATGGATAAAATTAAAAATAATCTTGAAAACGGCTAAGAGGTAGAAAAAAAATATGAAAATGAACTGTGGTGAAAAATGAAAATGTAAATGAAAATGATAAAAACTGAAAATGAACACCTGAACTCAACATTTTATTTTATTCTCAAAACCCATTTATCATTTTTTTCTTTATTGTATTTTTAACGAAGCTAATTTGTAAATTTGTTTTTGTAAACGAAAATAATGTAAACCATTTTTATTAATCAATTAGAAAAGACATACAGAAAAAATCAAATTAACGAAAAAATATTTTAACTAATATATATATAATATGTAAAATGAAATATTAATTTCTGGCGTCCTCTAGCGATAGATACGCGAAGGTATTCGTGACTATTGCATTATAAAAAAAGGGAATTGCTTTAAAAATGGAATAAAAATGTTGATCAATTAAAAAGAGACTACATATAAGGTCAAAAAATTTTCGTTAACTTACCAGACTGTCATGGCGAAATTGGATAACGCGCCATTCCCGGATAGAATTGGAAGTCCGTGGTTCGAGTCACTGTGACGATTAAAATATTTTTTCTGTATGTCTTTTCTAATTGATTAATAAAAATTGTTTAATAATTCACAGAACTTTGTTCTGAAATTGCAACTTCACAAAAATAATGTGTTTCCTTAATAATTAATAATGAAAATAATTTATTTTATAGTAGTTATTTTTAAAATTTGTTATTTTATAGATTCCATTGATGGATATAGCGGATGAATCTGTTTCATTAAGCACAGACATGGGTCTAGTTAAGAAGGCAGTGAATACCTTTTATACAATAACGCCACGCATAACAGTCGAATGTAAATATTTAAAATATGAAACGTTTAAGTATATTTTTGCTCTTACTGTAAACACCCAAATAAATAAATGTTTTTTTCTTGCTATATCATAAACTTAATACTACGATATTTAAAATGTTTGTAACATGCATACAACAGAAAAATATTTATTACATATTTTGTTACAAATAAATTAAATTTTCGTCAAAATGTAAGATGATACCTCGTTGTTCTAAGGTCACAATATGACCGAGTGAAAGCTCTTCAATAATCACGAAAAAAATCGTATTTACACAGAATGGTTGGTGGTGTCAGATTAAATTATTAATGAATACACGAAATGTAGGTACCTAGGTAGGATACGCAAAGCTCAGGCAATTAATTTAAAAAACTGGATCTCCTGAGTGGGAGGAGATACACACTCCAAAGGGCTCACTGAGAATTACCGTGAAAATAAGGCCCCGTTTCATTTCCAAAAATACCGGTAGATATTTATTTATTTAATTATTTCAAAAAATCCTTGTTTACAATATATAGGTACTTAAAAATAATTAAACAATAAAAATATAAGATAAGATTACACAATATAAGGTTAAAAAAAATTGTTGAGAGATAAAAAAATAAAGTCGTCAATATAATATTTTATTGTTTCTTTTTTTTTTGTTAGATTTGTGGATTATGCCACTCTACTAGGCTACGCCTGTCCCAGAGTGGCGTTATAGAACACAATTGTAATATTTTTTTGAATTCGTCAATAATTTTGTTTTCATAAGGTAATAATTATGTATCTACAAAGTATCAAGTGCAATGTTAGTGATAGGTTGAGTGAGTCATAAGTCCAAGTGTAAATATGTGAAGAGTATTGTTTAATGTAAAAAGGGTTAAAGTTTTGTTCAAGATTATTTTTTATTTTCCTTAATTAATTTATTTATTTATAGACATTATTTAGCTTAGACTTAGCTACTATCGAGTTTTCATGACTCTTCAGAAGCTCTAGATTCCAGGTATGGTATTAATAATAGTTTAACTTTTATGTTAACTAATGTTTTATGTTAACGTCGTATCTACATATAGAACTCAAAGTTTAAGTATATTTACCATTTCAAAATATGAATTTTGAAATAATGCGGTTTAAATTTTTTTGTTATAGAACTCTTAGCAAAAAAATGAAATGTAGAGCTCTAAAAAAGACAAAAAATCTCGACGGCAGGTGGGTACTTTCTACTCTGCTAGTACCCAGTTTTTTTTTGTTATACAACTCAAAGAAGCTAACCTCGCATATAGGGGTCTGAGGTCATGTTGGAGTTGCATCGTACGGTAGCGAAAAAGATTTGCTGGCAGAAGAGACCCTACTAGGAGTCCAATGGCGCTCATAGTCCTAAGGAGGATTAGTGACTTGACGTCAGATGGCAACCGGCCATAAAACTACATAGCCATTAAAAATTTCCTTGTCCAAAACGGACAAGAAATGTCGACTCCAAGTAAATGGCACTATCGGTCTAGGAAGAAGAAGTTATAGAACTCTAAGCTTTAAATTGATTCTTTTGTATATCAAGATAACACAATATCATTATTGTTTTCACATTTATTATAACGAAATAACCACATTTTAAAAGTAATATTCTTGCACTTGCAAGAAAAAATTATCAGATGAAAATGTATACTTTTCATCGTAAATAGTAATGGAAATTTTTAGAATTAACTAGAATTAACAAAGAGGGTTATTTTGGAATCATGCACTCAATATGTTTTATATTCTTAGACTTAAGGCAAGGGGTTCCAAAAACGTCCAGCGATACATTCGCCTGCACCACAAATTCATCCCTGGCCCCGTTCTCTCAGAGGCCACGTCCAAGATCGGGAAGATAAGGCTTCTCAT
Source organism: Agrypnia vestita (assembly GCA_016648135.1). Taxonomy (NCBI): domain Eukaryota; kingdom Metazoa; phylum Arthropoda; class Insecta; order Trichoptera; family Phryganeidae; genus Agrypnia; species Agrypnia vestita. Next base: position 36,869 of record JADDOH010010618.1, read on the forward strand.
TTTTATTTTCCTGGTCCTGCTTCCGTCTTGACAGCTCCCGCGTTGCGAAGGTGCGCTTGGTAAAAATATGGAAATAAAAACTGCGCGCGTTGTCGCGGCGACACTAATGGCGGCCGGCGCCGACACTAACGGCTCAGTAAAGCGCGCTTGTCACGCGACAATGCCCGCATATCTCTCGCGCCGGTATTGTCGCGGCGGGAGACGCCGCCCAACATGGCCTAGCGATAAAGCTCGCTAGCGCCTCTGCCGACGGGGGCCGCGCGCTTAGCTTTATCTGGGCGCGAGCCGCCGCGGAAATGAGATCGCCGAATGGATTAAGCGAGAAAACATAATAAATTTACTTCGCCTAGAAAGATTTACAAAACAGGTCACGGATCGTGGCTGCGGGAAGTAAATGAAAATACTGGAAACTAATTATTCAATGTACAAAGTCACTTAACATGAACGTTTTTCTTTAAATCGCACTATTTTGTAATATATCACTCGTATATGAATATTATCGCTGGATAACACCATATGTCGCTAGTAGAACATTCAATTCTCGCACGAAGTATTTTTAGTATTTATAGCATTTATTTCGCCAATTAGGTAAGCACTTTCGCTCGATATCTGTCGCTTCGCAATTTCACGACTGGGGACACCTGGCCATCGTCTCGCGCCTAAACGATCTGTCAAAACACGACTCTCTGCGGCGCCCTAGATTCGCGCTATTTATATCCAAACGCTGGATTATCGAACCCCCTAGTTAATTCTAGTGTTTAAGAGAAGGCTCCATTTGTTTATCGATGTTTCAAGGTATTTTTTAGCGACCAATAAATTACAGCTTTTCTCAAGAACCTTTTAGTGAAATCAGAAAGGTGGGGCCATATCAGTAACAAAAAAATCTAATTTTTAGTATTAATTTATTGAAATCATTATGAATATCATTTGTTTCTATTTCAACATATTTAATTGATCTTAACAATCAAAAATATGATTTCATTAAATGTATAAAAAATAAAATAATTAAGTTATTATGTATTATATTTGAAAAATTATTCACAAGAAAAGTGTATTGCTAGTTCTTCTTACCTTATCTAGAACACAGAACATTTTATTTTGTTTTGGTCTGTTCAAACGTCGACTGACAAACATAAAGTTATATCAAAACTAGACAACTTAAATTAATCAAAGCGGTTTATACTTCATACACATTTATGTTTGATATTTAAAAATATTAATAATTATTAGGTCTTACAACAAAGTAAAACCATAAACATCAACATTTGGAATCTAATATCTTGTTTGAAGTAGAAATTTTCATCATTCTTAAATACAATTTCGTTTCGATGAAACAAAATTTGTAATTTCGGGTAGTAGCTATTGGTCTTGTGGTTAGGACTCTTGCCTCGTGACCCAAAGGTCGCGGATTCGAACCTCACTCCAGACCGGCAAGTTAGTCCTATTTTCAGAGCACAAGCGTTTAGCTTAGTCTGAAAATAGTAAGAATATTGATGTGACACGTATTCCGAGTTCGTATCTATATATTTTTTATTACTTCAGAGTGCAACATTCTGATTAAAGTTTATGAAAATACACTCCAAGATTGAAATTTTCAGTTGCGATATTTAACTGATGTTTATGAAATTTGATTTTGATGAAAGAATTGCAATTGAAAATGAACAGTAAAAAAAAAAAATAACCCATAAAAACCAAGTTTTTACAATACTCCCTTTCTCATTTTCTGGTTTCGTGTCTACCATATGCGTCGGAATCTCCATACAAGGTGCATGAAAAAACCATTAAAAATTTTAAAAATCCAAAATTATACTATAATTATTTTTTTTAACGAAAATTTGATAGATCTTCTTGATCGTCGCCACGAGTCTGCTTGCAATGTTTCACCTCGATCGGATCACGGGAAAAGGGTTAAAAATCGATCCAAAGTTTTTGCTTCAAGCAAGCAAGCAGACGCTACGAGTTATAAGAAAGGAAGTAATGACTTGCTATATTAGATTTTGTGAGAAGATCGGAATGAGAATAATTGGAAATAGTTTGTACAGTTAAAACAATATTCCTCGTTAGTGAAAATACTCGTTGTAAGTCGAGAAACAATTGGTTATTCGCAGCAGGAGATCACGTCCGACCGCTCGAGAGGCGCTTGCAGCACTGTTAAACATTCCGGCTAATTTGTTCTTGGAAAAGTACTGATCAAGGGGCGGCGACTTGGGGCGGCGACATGATGCAGGAAGCGGCGAGTGAATTTGTTTGTATAGAAATGTTTTGTTTAGATTGAAAGTTGGGGGAATAATGTAAAGGCTATCTTTCTACAATGTTCATAAAAAAATGTTTTCAATATTTCACGAGAGTCACTAATCACGAGTCAGCTAGCCTACCTGGAATGCTGTTGAAAAATTTATTAATTCCTATGAAATGGTAGCTAAGAAATTCAAAAGCGAAGCGCGTAAATGAGAATATTGGGTGCTATCCAATATACGAAATACAAATAAATATTTTTTAACTGATTTTGAATGAAAAAAAAAAGTTTTTAATTTATGATGTACTGAATTCGAGAAACATAGCCTATAAATTTATAGGAAATATGTTTTTGGGGGAGATAAATACATAAAATCTAGACTTCAGTACATTTTAATTTAGATGTCCTTGGTGACTGCATTCAAAACATTTTTTTGTTGATATTTTTGCCTTTTCTTTTATACCCCCACATACGACAGAGAAAATAATAATTTTATTTTTCATACAAAATCAGTTAAAAAAAATAATTTATCTGTTAACTTATATATATTTTTTTCATTTGCATAAATAACTTTTTTTAACGATTAAATAACGAACCGAAAAAAGTAGAATTCTAGGAAGATATTCGGGAACAAATCGCGTGATTGGCGTTAAAATTGAAATATTTCTTTAAAAAAAATAAGCATAATCCACTAAAATATTCTGTTTTTGACAAATAATAATTACATCGTGCGTAATTGATATCCCTCATCATTTACCTAATTTTTTTCCTTGAAAACAAAGACAAAAAATAAACTTTCAGCGAAATATAAAAACAAGTGAAGATTATTTAGAATTACAAATTATTGCGTATTTCCAATTAAGTAAGCCATTGGTAATTATGGGTACTAAAATATTATAAAATTTTCCAATGAAATCGAATTTTAATTAAACGAAGGTTAATAAGAAAGTTTCAACCATATAAACAATTTCGATGTATTTATTTTAAAATTTATAAATACTAGTAGCTTTCACCACCGAAAGTCGAACAAATTGATTGTTACGTATTAGTTAACAATTATTTGAATGCAAAATTTTTAGATTTAAATGAATAAAGATTCAGATAATTACTGACATAAATGATATTTGTAAATTATTTATTGTGTTTACCAATGTTATATTATTTTATTCTTAACCAAGCAAATTTTAATTTTATTGCAAAAAAGCTTTTGTCGTTCATCTGTTACACAATATTATGCCGTTCAAAATAAATAAGCGCAATAATTATGATCTTTGTAGACATGTGTCAATATTTCCTTAATTATTTTTTTTACGTGTTGACGCTTCCAAGCTTTAATGAATCCTTGTCCCCGACATATGTACACCATTTTTAAAGATAGGTAGTGAATAATTAGCATAAAAAAGCATTTGAATCGTGCATACTGCCAGTGATAACGTATGGAGTGGAGTCGATGGCCTGGGAAAAGCTCAAATGCACACAACGATCCATGGAGAGATCCATGCTTGGCGTGGTGATGAAATTAGACGCAAAACTAGAGTATTGAATATCATGGATCGTATAGCGAAGCTAAAATGGCAAAGGGCAGGGCATGTTGCAAGGCAAGATGCTACAAGATGGAGTTCTGAAATGGAGACTTTGGGAAAATAAAAGAGGCATCGGAAAACCTCAAAAGAGATGGACCGACGATATAGTCGCTGTGGGGGGGAAAGAAATGGCTACAACTAGCCAATAAAAAGGAAGGATGGAAGGGTATGGAAGATGCCAATATCCAGCAGTGGAGAGATGAAGGCTGAGGAAGAAGAAGAAGAATATAAATTTGAATGAGACAGGTGGAGGATTAGTTCCGGGCCGGGCAGGACAGAGGATTTTCGTACAAGTGATAAGAATAAGAAGAACTGTTAAAATATTCATATACATCAATGCAAGAATTTTTACAAAAAATATTTAGAAAAGCTCTAAAAAGTTAATGATTCTAAATTGCCATTTTGCATTCAGTTTTTATTAAAAAAGAATAGCCCAAAAACACGCCTAGCTTAAGAATCACACAGTTCTATAACTCTAAATAGTTATAATAGTATTCTTTATACACTCGACGGCTTTCACTACCGCAAACGCGACGGTAAATATTTATTTCCGTTATCGAGGTCATGCAGTACGGATTTAATGAATAGGCCCACCATAACTCGAAGTGTGCAATAAGGAATTAAACAATTACGTCGATGTATTTAATAACAGTACTTAAAGCATCAACTCAAGATCGTTACCATATAAGATACTCACCTCATAAATGGAGCAATCCATCGTGCAATTATTTAAAAATAAAAATGAGGTGAAAATGGGCTTGCTGAATTGTGACGAATATCGAAGTTGAATGAAAGTCATGTTTACTAATTCAAACAATATTTGCTTTAAAAACCTACGAAGAATTAATTGATTAGTTTGTGAATTACGGTATATCTTGGGAATCGTGATATCATCAGAAAATAGCAAGAAGTCGGTGTGTCGAATTTACAACAGGACATGAATTTTCATAAAAGGTTCGCAAGATTGAAATACGTTCTTTCGTTTTGAAACGCTTCATGAATTTGCTTGGTCCCTGAATACCAAAAAACGATAAAATAGAAAAAAAAAACAATTTTATCGTAGGCTAAACGGTTCGAGAATGGCGCGTAATTCAATTTCATAAGTACGTATATTTGGATCTTGTTAATATAAATATATCTAAGCGTATCTAAGTTGAATCTCATTATACGAAAAAGAAATTGATTCAAATATAAATGTACATGTGTACTATATCTAGTATTGATTGTCCGCAATTGTAGTGCTGTGGACGCGTAAAATTGGAAAATGGAGCGAAAGAAATGGGAATATATATTGTAAGAGATATATCAATCGGTTCGGAGAAAATCTAATTTATTGATTATCCACACCGTTCTCTGATCAGCCGAATAATACGAATCATTGTGATTCCTGCGCCATTGTTGCTGTAATAATGAACGTTTAATGAACGTAAAGCCGGCCATCGGCCGCCATGATGCGATGTCATAGCATAATTGAATTTTATAATGAGCACTCTCTTTGGATTTCATCATAACATGACCGGGGGCCCGGGCCGCAGCCGCCGGACAGCTGGACGCTCCACTTGGCTTCCGAGGGGACAGGCGGGAAGAAGAGCGCTCAGATAAATTGTGGATTTTTTTTGAAACCAAAAATTATAAAAAATGCTTTATTGCAGAACATACTTTTTGTGGTTGGTACAAATTTCATATGTATTTTTTTCATATATTCTAAATCGAATATTAATCGTATTATCGACTAACTGGTTGTTGTCTAATGTCTTGCCATCTAGTGTTAAGACTCTTGCTTAGTGATCCAATAATCACTGGTTCGAGCCCCGTTCCAGGAAGCTAGTAAGTTAATCTTAATTTAATAGCACCAGAGTTTAGCTAAATTTGAAGGAATATTTGTGAAAAAAAAACAATGCGATTAGCCAAGAGGCCTAATTTTAGTAAAACACATAATTATAATACCCAGAGTTTAGAAAATCACATAGATATATTGTGACTCTACTGTGAATCAAACCCAGAATACCTTGTCTTACTGGACTAAGAGGGCCGTCTTTATATAACATCCCTACCTTCAAATATATCATAAAATGTTACAATATTTTCTATCGCACTGTTTCTTACGTGATTTTTTTTCATTACACAATTGTAATTTATTAGAAAATAAACACGTAGGTAAGATAGAGCCCAGACAAGGTAAAATATTTTACTATGACTATGTACTTTAGAAGATTTAAGAAGAATCCGTTAAAGTTTATTTAAAATTGTTTAAAGTGATTTTTTTATTTAGATTTGCCATATTTACGCATTTTAATTAGAAATTTTTAATAAGGCACACACAAGTGTCATGAACTATTATTAATCGATATTAGTATACACAGTTTTACTAATTTTGTGTAGAATTTTAGTGGAGAAGCTTCTTTACACATTTTTATGAATCAACCTATCATTTTTATTTACAAAAAAAAAATTGTAATTGCTCAGACTTCTCCCCATTTCCCTATATCATCGAGTGGCAATCTCATTCAGTCCCATGATAGGTCCAGCGATTGTAATAGACATCTCATCAGTAAGTAAGACATTGCAAAAATTGGTAAAGATTAAAACAATATTAAAACTAGTTACTGCATAATATTTTTTATAAATAACTTTCAGAAAAGCGATGGATGAAACAATTATATTTATTACACCGCTAAAAAAGTAAAATAAGAGCGCCTAGGTAATAATTGCATCTGATTAAGTTACTTTGCGATTATGATACGTAGCACTTCAAAAAGTCGATTGAATTAATTGACTATTTATGGAAGTGATTAATTAAATCCTTTATATTAACTTCACCGCCGGTCTTGACTTACAGGAGAAAAATGTTAGGGAATAAATTATAAAAGGGAAAATTAACATACATACTTCCAGTCATCCGATCGAGCTGAAATTTTGCATATCGACTAAATGTCGATGACAATGCATTCTTAAATACTTTTGGGGTCACACATACACACGCACATAAAAAATGTAAATTTATCTCAGATGTTAGGGCAAGTACTTATTTTCTGGTACTATGCTAAAATTATTGGACAATTTAGAATTTATGCCTTGCTTGTCTTGTTAATGTCTTGTAAAATTGATACGAAACAAAAGCTGGTTGTTATTCTGTAAAATCTTCCATCATATTAGAATGCCAGTGATAATTAATACAATAATAAAAATACTGAAAAAACAATTTTCGTGATTATCTTAAATTTAATTCAGTAGCAATATGATACAAATGAATCTCTCAGTCGAGGAAACAAAAGTTCGATAAAATGGAAACCGAGACATCACATATAAAGGATTTAAAATGAAAAATATATGTTTCGAGGTTAATTTTTTAAAGAATCAATTAAGTTCATCACATTTAAATATTACCCTCACAATTACATGTAAATATCTCATGTACGTAATTTGTAGAGTTCACCGTTCAATTACATTAAATTTATTCATGATATTTAAAAATTTCATTTGTTAGAAAACGCTCCCTAAGTAATGTACTTCATGTTACAAACAATGTATTAATTATTATTTTTATTAAATTTTTGCGTAGGTAGGTACAAATATATTTTTTTATGGTAGGTGACGCAGTAAAAATTAACATTTTACCTATCTACCGGGAGAGGAAAAGGCATATTTTTTTTATTTTTGATTTTGAAGATGCGAGTGTTGTAGTTTTTTGAAAATGTTATTTTAAAAAATGTTGACATAATGGTTACTGATTAATATGTGTAGTCACCATGTATGACGTATTTTTGGTTACTTTTTCTACGCACATTCTTCCCAAATTGCTTTTATACAAATTTAGAAAAAAATAAGATTGATTATATCAATAAAAATATGGAATCTTTCACAGATCACCAAAATATACCCCGTTATTTAATCGACAAACGATATGCAATAAATTTATCTTGGATTCTTGAAATAAAATAATGTTTTAACCAAAATAAATAGATAAATGAACTGAAAAAAACCTTGTCCACCATTTGACACCAGGTGTCGATACGTTTGCCTTAATAAAAGAAATTACTATGAATTTTTTAATTTTAAAACAATTATGAAAGGGGCAAACTGAATAATATTAAAAAGCATAATGTCTTCTTAGTAAATAAGTCGTTTAAGAGACTCGGTTTTGAACAAAAATTTAAAAAATACCTCTATTGTAAGAAAATGCATCTTGTTTACGAGGGGATTTAACTTTGTAAGAATAATTACTTAAACTGCAATAAAAATGTGTCTTAGACATACGCGAGGAAGGAAACCGCTGTGACCCATTTCCTTTTACTAAAGAAGTAGTTTACTTAATCTCCGTACATACAAGGTGTCTCATAGTGGCAAAAACTTTACAGGTGGATTCCTGCTTTGATAACGAATCGAAAATTTTGTAGTAAGCATGATATAGTTACGGAGTTATGCAATATCAAACATTGAATTTTTTTTCAATATTTCTCACTTATTCTCACTTATTTACTCACAAAAGCTGAGTAATCATTACGGTTACTTATATCGATTATGAAAAATTCATTCGCTTCGCGAATAAAATGATAAAAATCTTACAAAAATTGAATATGGAACTTTTTACAAGATTTTTATCATTTTATTTGATTTGATTGAAGCAAATGAATTTTTCATAATTATTGATATAAGTTGCTGTAATGATAGTTCAACTCTTTGCAAAAATAAGTCAGAAAAATTGAAAAAATGCAAACTTTTATATTGCATATCTTCATAACTATTGATATTAATGTCATGGTTGCTTGAACGTTTTCGACCTATTATAAAGGCAGAAATACACCTGTAAAGTTTTTGCTACTAGCCAAGAGACAGCCTGTTTATAAGTATATAATACTCTGTCATTCTAACACATTCTAAGGTATGAACATTAAGCTATTAGGTAGGTAGGTAGGGATCTTTTCATTTAAAAAAGACAATCAAATTAGTATGTGTAAGCCATGCGTATGAGGCATATTGTTTCGCTGTTTATGTTATATTTATATTAATTTTTATAGTACCGTTTTTGCACGAAAGACGCTTCAAAGGCGCTTTACAGATGTGACATCTTGAAGAAGTGAGTAATTAGCCCCCTCTTGAAAGATTCTTGATTTTCCATGGATTGCAACAAATTTTTTCTTGTATGTTGATGACGAGGTCTCGGCTTGTCTTGGGACTTAGCAGGCCAGTAGATGCCATAATATAAACCCACTAAACCGCCAAGGCCCAGAACACACCAGACGAAAGTGCTGAAAATAAGAACAGAATTGCTGAAAACTGTATTACAGTTAATTCGAAATTCAAGGGACCCAAAAAAACATTTCGAATTATGCGGAACCCCGTTAATTCGAAATTCAAGGGACCCAAAAAAACATTTCGAATTATGCGGAACCCCGTTAATTCGAAATTAAAGGTACAAAAAAAAGCAATGCGATTGAGAAATTTGCCAAAAATGGTAAAACTCTTTAAAAGCTAATGTGTTTTTGCATATTTAAAGAAATCATTTCGAAAACGCAATATTTATTATGCAAATACAAAAATAATTAATAGAGTATGCATGAAATGATGTATGAATGTAGCCGAAGCAAAAGTGGTGTGTCAAGACAGAAGAATGAGGGGTTCTATCCTCTCTGCCTATCCCTACGGTGAAACGGCGTAATGGTTACTTAGTTTAGTTAGTTATTTTAATACAAAGATTGCAACATTTCTGTTACATTTCTAAAAGTGCGCGATATATATTTATTTTTTGAAAAAATGAAACTTCGATAAAATTTCGAATTATGTGAACTAAAATGTAAAACAAGCCGCAAGGGGCTAAACGTAATTTCGAATTACAAATTATCGGGATTAATCAATCATGAAATTAACATTAGATTACATTAATTATTACATTAGATTACATTAATTAACATTAAATTAACATTAGATTCGAAAAATTTCGAATTATAGGGCTTTGAAAGTACGTTTTTATTTACATTTAAAACAATCGGTCATCTTAATGACAACCTTCACATTTTACCTACTTTCAACAACTTGCTGATGTTTTCAATTTCCATATATATTGTATTTTCGTGTAGAAATGATGCGAAGCTCCTGAAATTCGGTAGGTGTTGACGTTGTCTGGATTCCATCTGATGACATCTGATGCATTCCAAGCGATATCTGAAACAAGACGAAAGTTTTCTTAGTTAATTGTGTATTAGCGCTCTGAAGCAGGTAGATATTGTTTATCGTGGTTTAAAGATTATAAGAGCAGATTTGTGTTTGTTACATATGTAGCCTAACTACTTTTTCTACGCGTCTTACGGTACTCTGAAATATGTTGTACTTTGATAGGATTTTTTGAAATAGATTCGAAATAAATAAATAGGTACGCGGCCCTCTTAGCCCAGTGGGCATAAAATGACTTCTCACACCGAGGGTTCCAAGTTCGATTCCCGGTGAGTTCACAATAAATCTGTTATTTACTCCAGCTCGGGTGTTTATGTGATGACGTCAGTAATTGGGCCGCTTGGCCTGTTGTAGCGCTTTTTAAGAAGAAATTAAGTATGTCATCATCATCATTCTTGGCACTACAACCCTTGGTGGGTCTTGGCCTCCTCAATAATTTTCCTCCACTCATCTCGGTCTAGTGCCAGCTCTCTCCAGCTTCGAAGCTCTAAGGCAGAGATATCTTTGAGGACGTTGTCACTCTATCTTAGTTTCGGCCTTCCTAAGCTCCTTCGCCCTATTGGCCTTGAGTTCAGCAGGGACTTTGGTGCTTGATGCTCGGAAATTCTCTCCACATGACCCAGCCACCGAAGTCTTCCTAGTTTTATAAATTTTGTGACGTTTGGCTCCTTAAATAGAGTATAGAGCTCATTGTTGTAACGTCTGCGCCAAAGTCCATTTTCTAGTATTAAGTATGTACCTGTATACCTATTACAATTATTATCATATTGTATTAAGTAGGTTTTAATATATCGAACTTTTTTTTACAGTGTATATGTTATGGACCAAGTAATTAATAGGACATTATTTATAATGCCCGGACAGTTTGAAAAATGCCCAATATGATAGATAGGGCAATATGATAATAACTTCTGAAATAATTATATTGACCGGGCATTATAAATGTCCTTCACCTATCGGGCAGAATAATAAAAAATACGCGTTTTATATTAAATGGTTTTGCTGTGTGACGGTATAAACATTAAACCTAACCTAACCTAACCTAACCTGGTCAGTGTGCGTCATGCATTTGTTATCGGTTCCCGCGTCCTGCCAGATGTACTTAAAATATCAAATTGGTCAAAAAACACTTGGCAATCTTCATAATACCCGGACAGTGTAATAAATAATTCAGTTTTAATAATTGTTTATCACATTGGATTTGGATTGTCATTTTAACATTGTCTGGGCATTATAAATAATGCCCTATTAATCACTTTGTGCTCGACATATGTACGTTCCAACAATAACTGTGTTATGGAGATCTATATATGTAAGAAAGAGAGTTATATATGTAAGAAAGAGAGTTATATATGTAAGAAAAGATAAATAAGATGTGTTTCCCAACTATAAAAAACAGTATAAGATGAAAAAATAACTTCATGGTGTACTATAAAATCGCGCAAAAAAGTTTAAATTAAAACCCAAATAATAAATTCTACAAAATTTATAGTACAAATTTAAACAGGTTGATGTATTGTTTATACTAGATTAATACTGTATTTAGAATGCCTGTACATCTGGTTTTATAAATGTATAATATATACTCTAAGGTATCGTTTCATGGTGGATGGTATCGATCCATCAGTGTTAGACTAGTTCTCAAGAATACTAGAAGTTAATATTTTCTACTGGTATTTTTTTTATTAAAGCGGGTAATTAGAAGATTGGTCCTTATTGGTGGGATATCACATATTTTTAAAAGGAAAGAAACAGGAAAAAAGACGAAAAATCTCCTTACGGTTAAGGTTATTATAACGGTCAATAGACATATTTAACTAAATGTTTACGGATATTTTATACGAACCGTATATTTTTCCGAGAGAAAATTCTCGACGTTTCGTTGAAGTCAACGTCATCAGAAGAACAACCTGTACCCGACCGGTGTATGAGTGTATGAGAACGACTGCGGGTGTACAGGTCGTTCTCCTGATGACGTTGAACACGACTTCAACGAAACGTCGATAATTGTATGTCGAGAACTCTCGGAAAAACATACGGTTCGTGTAAAATATACGTAACCATTTACAGTTAAATAAACTCCTTAGAACTAGAAAGAAATTTCAGTTGTCATAAAAATGTTTTTTTATTAATTTGAACTAATTCATTTATGTACCATCCCTCGAGCCGAACACAACTGCCGATTAAAAACACCGGAAGCTCGAAATAACCGCTCGGCGTACCTCTCGCGCTAGTCCAGACCCCCCAACGCTGGCGGCGCTGGAGCCAATTATGAGCCCTGGCGATGTACGGGGGACAAGACTATGATCTGGCCGGGTCCTTATTTCATTTGAACGTATCTTTATTCACGTTCGACCAGAGACAACAGAATAAACGCCGCCTGGAAGAGGAAATCTTCCGCTCGGAGCCCATTAACTGCCAGCGGATTAGATGGACACAGCGGCCGGGAACAATAGCCGCTGAAACGTGGCGCTCGCGGGGTGTACCGGAGGGACCGATAGAAGGGTCAATCATTATTAACTTAATCAAATGCGGCTATCTGCGAAGGCAACTTTCGACATATGTAAATAAATATTTCCACACTCGGCGGACACGAGAACCAAAGGCGCGCAGTCGGAACATTGGAGCAAGAGTTGTGGTTGAAAAAATAACGAAATTTAATTATTCATTTTATTTCTATACTGTAAAAAGAACCATCAGCAAAAATAATCACGTAAAGAAGTGATTTTTTAAAATATATGGCTGAAAATGATTACATTAAAGAAGATAATGTAAACTCAGTTAGTAAAAAGAGAAGATTTATTGCTAATAATTACAAAATTAAAATAGAAAAACAAATGATTAAATGTATATAAAATAGAACAAATGAGAACGATAAAAAAATTTAAAGCAAGAAGTTAAAACAAACTCAAGTAATAAAGACAAATACAAATATAATTAGGAAGGTTTTATAAATTACAAACTATTGAATTTATCAGACAGAAATTAAAACTGATGAGCGAATCAGAAAAATATCTGGTATGTAACAGTGCTCATTTCCCGCAGCTTTCTGAAAATAGAAGTATGCAAATAACTTAAGCCGATTGTTAATACTGAAGTGATTCTAAGGAGTAGAAATATTTTTATATTAAAAAGATAATTTTTACTGACAGTGTCACAACTCACAACGTTATACTAGCGCTAGTGCCTAATTTTCTTAGAAGGGATGTGATGGAATATTTGCGTTAGATCTAGTCGATAATCGAAATAATTGCTAACAATTTTGAAGAGCAATATAAGATCGGACATTGGATAATCTCTTCAATCTAATAAGAGACAATATAAAACTTTAGTTAATATTCACAATTAGTATCTGTAATATAAAATTAACAAATCTTAAAAATATGTTAAATCTAAATAATTATGTTAATAATTGTGATAGGAATAAAATGAGATTACATATTTATTTCACTAAAAGATAAAAGGATTTTAAAACTTTTTACATGATAATCATGGTGAGAGATTAATATTTATTTCCGACGATGTTTGGTGGAAAAATGATTCTCTTCATTTAGTATTCAGTAATCGTGGAATGTAGAATGTAAGGCATACATGTACGAAATACACAATATATTATTATTATTATTATGTGTCGTATTATATTATATTATATATATTATATTATAATTCGTAAAGTCGTAATATATTATATTATATATACGTGTCGCAAAATGACCATTAATGATTGATGAATTCTCTTAAATATACAAATGAAATCAAAATAAAAAACCATTACATATGTGGGGTACAGAAGTAAAGGCAGCAGTATCATCGAGGATCACTAATTTATAAGGTACTGTATTAGAGATTTGAAAGAAACATAGCCTATAAATTCATAGGAAACATGAAACATTTTGGAAGGGATAGATAATTTTTTTTTAATTTTTGTATATTGCTGCGTCGCTGCTTATATACCCCACATATAAGGATTGATACAAAAAATAATCCGAATTTTTTAATTTCGTAACTGAATGTGTCCAATTGTAACAATGTTTTTTGATGTGTTGGTACACTTGTCCCTGAAATATTTTGATATTCGAAGCCAATTGTTGGCTATCGAAAAGGTTACAGTATGAAAAAATGGAATAATTTTTCTGGCCAAAAACAGCACTGTATGCCTAAGCCTCCGTATTCTCCAGACATGGCCCTCTGTGACTTTTTCCTCTCCATACTTCCAGTGACTACGAGAATAGTCCAGTCGATTCCAGAGTCTTGAACCGTACGAGTAACTTCAGAAGTATGTAAATTCCTTCCGATTCTACCATGTCGTGACATAATTGATGAATTAATAAAGATTTTTGGAAGAAATCGGAAATTTACGTATTTTTTTATTGAAACTAGTACGCTGTCGAGGATTCAAGCAAGACTTGAAAATAGAAGCATGCAAATAATTTAAGCTCATTACTTTTATCGGGTTTAGTAACAATTTTTTATATTTAAGAAAATATTTGCCCTAAAATTTAATTATGAATAATGAAATGAATAAATAAACAAAAAAATATATGGCGATTTTGAGTAGTTTAGAAGGCTCTACTATCAAATTTTTTACAAAAACATCAAATGTATTTTATCACAGAACTTTAAGGCTCCTATCTGAGGTAGGCTCTGTTATGCAGAATTACCTGTATTGGCACAATTACGCCCCTAGCCATGACGGTTCTGTAAGGGATGAAAGGCGCTGTATAATGACTGCAGATCACCATTAGATCAATATGAGTGGAAGGATTTCCCAAACCTAACTTTCAATTTATTTTTGTTATAGTGATACAAAAAATATTAAAACCATAATGTACATAATGGAAGTCTTCCGAAAATCTAGAAGATTTAAGAAAGGATTAGAAAACGCGAAACTAAACCAGAAGACGCGAGAGAAAACATTTTATGTAAATATGCGGCGCGGTGCGACAGTCCTTGTTTGATAGCGAAAAACCACCGTCGCTGATTCAAGCAAATACAGTCTGCCAGCGACGAGTATAAAAAGTACCTGCATGCGGAATACTCTAGTAGCAAACCTAGGCGATAGAAACAGTGAAAAAATGTACCAGACACAAGCGGAATATTGTCGAGTGATCAAAACGTTGCAAATTGCGGAATAATGTTCCAGTTAATTTTATATCTATTGACTTAGTGATTTAAATATATGTTTAACTTATTGATTGTGTTTAATTTCGTCTCAACAACAACAATATTCTCGTACTGTTAGATTATAATTTTTGTTTCGGTTCGTATTGAATTATTGCATTTAAATGCCACATATATTATACAGCGTTATTTTTTTGTAAGATGGTTAAATCGTTATTTTAACCGGTTATTTTCGGTACTGTTATTTGAGATTTGTATCCGATTGTATCGATGATTGATAACTAAGATATTTATTGCTTAAAATAATTAACTAGTACCGATAGTTGTCTATAATTTGTTGCCTAGTACTGATAGTTGCCCATCGAATTGCAAAAAATCAGCCAATTCACTATGCCAACCAGCGACGCAAACAGATGCAAATCTTAAATAACGGTTAGTGTGTCACCGGCTAAAATTCCATAACTTATAAAAATGCGGATCTATTTCAAAACGTGCAGCGACCTCGACATCTGTGGTCCCCCTTAATCCCTACACGTCGGATGCTCCTGTTCTTTTTTCAAACTAATCACGGCGCGAAAACAATAGACTGCCGGCCGCGTCGTGTGGGTCCGCGCGCCAAAGACAATCATAACTCTGCCGACAGACAGGCGAACCTCACGGCGCTAACCAGTTTATGGAAAAATAAATTTCACGCTTTGATTTTTGGTCTAACGGCGGACACACATGCAGCTCTTCGCGTGCCGGCACGACTGATTGATTGCATTTCGGTAACGCGCTGGGTAGGTCGTCATAATTTATCTTTGGAACAATAGAATATTAAATTTATTGAAAACATAGATCGCGACGCAAATAAACCAGAATAGAAATATGCGTTGGTATACAAATACCTAGGCATGATGGCAGTATTAAAGAATTAAAGAATTAGTGATATTAGAGAAGAAAATATTTTGAAACGATTCTAAAAAATTATCCAGTTTTAATATACCTACACATTGAGATTAATAAGATTTTATAAAACTAACTAACTAACTTACCATCACGCCGTTTCCCCGTGGAGGTAGGCAGAGAGGATAGAGCGCCATACTCTTCTGTCCTGACATACAACTTTCGCTTCGTCTACATTCATGCATCTTCGCATGCAAACTCGACGGTTGTTCAGGCTTCTAACAGGACCATCTTCCAGTATCTGGTTAATCTGGTCATGCCACGTCTTCCGTGGTCGCCCTCTCTTTCTGGCGCCGTCAACACTTGCATCATATGTCTTTTTTACCATTCTTTCCTCATTCATTCGCTCAACATGCCCAAACCACCGGAGCGAAAAATAAGATTTTCAATAAAATAAATGTATAAAATTGTGCAATCCGCCATTTTAACTGAAACACTGGTCGGAGCGAATGACGTCACGCCTCAGTACCCATCATCTTGTCTTTGAACCGTTGCCATAGACACAATGCAATGTTTACTAAGGCTTAACGTCACGTAAACGAAATGACAGCTGCGGGCGTTTTTGCACGAAATTAAAAATATGTAGATGAAAATGCAATTATTTGCGTAAAACCCTAGTTTATTACTGAAATAATGTTATTTTCGGTAATAGTAGACGTGTACCTACAATATAGAATGTTATTTTAAAATCTGTCATCATACCTATTGTCACGGTTCATGGCGGTATGAGGGAGCTTTGATCTAATTTTGTAAAGAGAGATTGATTGAAAAACTAACTATCACGCCGTTTCCCCTCAGGGGTAGGCAGAGAGGATTGAACGCCACATTCTTCTATCCTGGCACACCACTTTTGCTTCGGCCACATTCATACATCTTCTCATACAAGTTCTACGGTTGTTGCGGTTTTTATCAGGGCCATCCTCAAATACTTGCTGTATCTGATCATGCCAGGTCTTTCGCGGTCGTCCTCTATATCTGTTGCCTTCAACACTCGCCTCATATATTTTCTTAACCATCCTTTCCTCGTTCATACGTTCCACATGACCAAACCATCTCAGCACTCCTTTCTTTATTTTATCTACCACAATGCAGCCAGCATTGCATTCACGTCTAATTTGTTCATTCTTTACTCTATCGACCAAAGATTTTGCACACAAGCGTCTTAGTGACCGCATTTCTACCGCATTCAGTCTACTTTCATTCCTTTTTTTGCCAATTCCAGGCTTCACTTCCATACATTAGGGTTGGCACTAGAACGCCATTATGTACCGCTAGTCTTGCTTCCTTTGACAGATTCTTATTGGCCATAATTGCATTTAGAGCACGATTAACTTTGTTTCCGTTTGAAACACAGTGCTCTAAATTGAAAACATTGAAAACGTTTTAAATAATATATTTAAAATATTTGGTATAATAACAATTAAAAGGCGTGTTCGTGCACGATCTTGTGAAGCCGATTATAGTTCCTTTTGCGCCGCTTGGTATCTGAGCGGGTGATGGCTCTACCAGGTTTTTTGCAATAGCGATGCTCTGTCACACGCGCTGCGATCCAAGATGGCGAAGATGCGCTAATTGACTTCCCCGAGGAGGTTGCTGTACAAGCGCTTGCAGCATGATTCTGCACACGTTGTTGTGAATCAGAGCTGATGGTGAGATCGAGCAGAAATTGTTCTTCAATATTTAAAGATTTTTTCTTTTAAAGAGCTTCGTAAATGAGTTTTCAGATAATTAATAAAAAAAAACTGACCCATAAAAACCAAGTTTTTACAATACTCCCTTTCTCATTTTCGGGTTAAGTGTCTACCAGATGCGTCGGAGTCTTTTCATACAACTTACACAGTTGTATGAAAAAAACATTAAAAAATTTAAAAATCCAAAATTATACTTACTTTTATTTTTTTAAAGAAAATTTGATAGATCTTCTTGATCGTCGCCACGAGTCTGCTTGAAAAGTATCAGCTCGATTGGATCAAAATCGATCCAAAGTTTTTTCGTCAGACAAGCAAGCAATCAGACGCCACGAGTTAAAAGAAAGGGAGTAATAAACTTTGTTTTCACTACTAATGTATTGCAAAATATCAACATGTTTCACAGCCAATGGCCCCTTCGTCATATGTTGATTGTCTATACTTCGATTATTTTTGATTTTTAATTTGTAAGTATACAATTGTATCCTAACAAAGAGGCCATGGGCTCTGAAACATGTTGATATACTTCAATACACAAGTGGTGAAATCAAAGTACATTTTTATTAATTGTATTAATAAGGTCCTACAAAATTATTTGGCTCTTTTTGAAGTATCATAAAATTATTATAATAGGCTGAAATTAGTATAATATTTTTAGTAGATGAATAATAATAATAATAATCGGATGGATACAGCGCCGCAAAAAAGCTTCACACAAAAAAATTATAGTACAAAACAACTTACTGGCTTAAAGACCTTTTCACTATTAATAACTAGATAACAAGAAAAATGGAAAAAACAGTTAAAAATATACTTGAGAATGTCAGTAAGAATTATGTATTTTCGAGGAGTGTATAGTAGGAGTGGAAAACATTAGGTAGTGTTGTAACGGTCTGATTACATAGGTAGATATTTTATTTATTTATTAGTGATTAGTGAATATAGTGACAATATATATTACGTTATTTATTATACGCCCTGAATTGGGCGTTATGTAAAACATAAAGTATTGAAATAGGCTAAATTAAGGCGGGCATTCACTGCTAATATGCACTTGCAGTGAATGCCCAGGCCTAATATAAAAAAATATAAATAATAAAGTTTTCGGAAATTATTATGTAAAGAAAATATGAAGAATTAGTCCCGTTGAAAGTATGTTGAAAGTATACACTTGCAGAGAAGGGGTGAACTGATGGGGCTTAGATAATCATGTCTACTATTATAAAATAAAATAAATAAGAGAATTTTGAATTTTGAACACAACATTTAAGTCATAATTTTCCAAATTTGAAATAAATTAAAACAATTATCTCAAATTATTGAATTACTGTAGGCACCTACTATTGTTTGTCAATAAATTTCGACCGTAAATTTCTTAAAAGATTTTACCAATGACAATTCTGCATGGATTTCTTAATTGAAATCATATTGGAGGCATTGCAAACCGAAATGATCAAATAGAGAAAGGAAAAATTATTACATTTAATAATCGCACTCACCATTTCGATTAAATATCAAGTTAATATCGATTTGTATTCATTTTTGTTGCCCGAAATCTTCTTACTACGCTACGCAATAAATACAGGTGAACGCTTTTTTACTCCCTTTATATTAACTCGTGGCGTCTGCTTGCTTGCCGTCAACAAAAACTTTGGATCGATTTTTGACACTTTTCCCGTGATCCAATCGAGCTGAAATTTGGCAAGCATACTCGTGGCGACGATCAAGAATATCTATCAAATTTTCGTTAAAAAAATTAATAATTATAGTATAATTTCGGATTTTTTGAAATTTAATTGGTTTTTTCAAATTGGAATCATAGAAAAGTTTGATTACAGCGGGCCGATAACGTCGCGGAATATTTTCTAAATTTGAATTACTCCGTCGGTATGCATAATAGGTACTTCACTACGAATGTCGAAAATCTAAATTGACTGACAAATGTTTTTAGAATTTAATCTTCAAAGCATGAAGTGTCTTATGAAAGCTCAAAACATCTGACATTTTAGAAATATATTAAATTTCTGTAAGTTTAGTGTTACGTTATATGTTTTAATTCGTATTTAATTATTGTTATATTTTACAAAGAAAGGGAGTTTAGTAAAAACTTGGTTTTTATGGGTTACTTTTTTACAAATATTCGTTTTGATTTCTCCGCTCTGACAACATAACATTTCGGCCATTAAAATCACTTCGCAATCGAATTATTGTTGTTTGGAATTTATCGGTGCATCATCATAATGCAATATTTACAGATGTAGTACCATCGGTCGGACTGTGTATGATCTCGGTTGGCCGCGAGGCTGCGTCCTGCATCTAACAGGCGGCAGGTGGTTCGATCTCCGCTTCATTATGCGCTTTAAGCTCTGCTTATAATATGTGTGCCGCAGTACCATTCTGTCTTGTGATTAATAAATTTCTTAGTAATCTAAACGAGCTTCGGCGCTCGCTTTTCATTTGACGAGGCGACCGGCCAATCACGATCTCATGCACGAAGGAGCTGGGAGATTAAATAACTGAATACTAGTTAGGTCAATCAATAAAATAATTGTTTCAATGGCTGTCGGCATGACTTCGATGTATGCAATGAAAAATTTTTTCTTTAATTCTTTCTCTTACGACTATTTAAACAATACAAAACAAAACAACCTCTAAGGTAGAACAGCAACTGAAAATTTACTTACTATAATTGCATAATAATGTCTATAAATAAAAATATATACCTACATAAATAAATAAATTAATTAAGGAAAATAAAAAATAATCTTAAACAAAACTTAACCCTTTTTACATTAAACAATATTCTACACATATTTACACATGGACTTATGATTCACTCAACCTATCACTAACATTGCACTTGATACTTTGTAGATACATAATTATTACCTTATGAAAACAAATATTATTGACGAATTCAAAAAAATATTATAATTGTGTTCTATAATGCCACTCTGGGACAGGCGTAGCCTAGTAGAGTGGCATAATCCATCAAATCTAAAAAAAAAATGTGTAATCTTATCTTATATTTTTATTGTTAAATTATTATTAAGTACCGATATATTGTAAACAAGGATTTTTTGAAATAAAAAAAAAATAAACTTCAGATCAGGGTCTAAAATGCAAAATTTAACAAATAGGGAAGGTCGATAATATTAGACATACACTAATTTCTGATTAAAAATAGTACACTTGCATTACAATCGCACCATATGTATGTTGGCATGTTTATTGGATTAGTGATTAAGAAGTTCGCTTAGTGATCGATGGTCGCAGTTCGAGTCTTATTCCAGACCATTTTATTTTTATACAATACCATAATATAATTTTCAACTTTATTCAAATAAATTTTTTGACAGTGTTAAAAAGTGAGGCGTACCTGAATGATTTTTAGGCAAACTCTGGCACATACTCCATATTTTGGCAGAAAAAAACGAACAACTGATCTCTGATCATCTTCATAGCTTTTATGGGATTCAGCAAGATGGCAATAATTATCAATTATAAAGATATACAGAAAATCTCACTATCGTAAACATATTTGATTAGCTAGTTAGGTCCCACTAGGATACGAAACCGATAGTTTTAAAGAATGCAAATAATATATGTATGTCTCATTTATTGATTCGGCATTTGCTTTAAGGAATGACATGATGATTTATATATAAATGAAATACTTATAAAATATCACTTTTTGAGTTTAAGTTATACACGACTAATTTCGAGAACCACAGACGTTCTCATCTACAGGTATCTATGATACTGATAGATGTGGGTGGGTTATGTGTGGGTGAGGGGATAGCCAGGAATGGAGAGTTTTCGTAGTTCTCTGTAGTTCTCGAAACTAGTCGTGTATATCTTAAACTCAAAAGGTGGTCTTATACCTACAGGTATTTTATTTATATATAAATTATCGTATTATTGTGTTATTCTACAAAGTAAATGACAAATCAATAAATAATATAACTGTGGCCAGTACGGCAAACATGGTAAAACAATATAAAAAACTAAGCATTACATGTAGAATAATATCGCTTAATATATACTTTAACCAAATGTATCTATTTAAATGGTTAAGATACGTAGATAATATATTCTGTATTTTCAAGGGTATTGATAGACAATTAGATTCCTTTCTTACACATACTAACGAACTCCATAAAAACTCCTCACCCCTCCTGTCTTTGTTTCCATTAAATCAACCTGCACTCCTGGCTATTTTCTCCCCCATACATAGTCTACCCACCTCTATCAGTACCTTAAATATTTTATTCTCACCTGTTGATGAGAACATCTGTATTTCTCGAAACTAGTCGTGTATAACTTAAACTCAAAAAATGGTCTTATACAAGTATTTTATTTGTGTAAAATAATACACATGTCTCAATTAAAACAAACAAAAATATAAGCTTAAAATTAGTTTTAAATTTGAAAGGTCAACGTGGCATAATGACAATGTATTCGCCCGGCCAAAAAAATTAAAGGTTCACACCCCTGTGATATCAAAATATTTTTCGATTGTTTCTAACTGCTCTGATTGAAAATCAAATCTTTAAGCATTACAGAACTATATTTCAAACCTGCAACTTTACAATAACACATGTTGCCATTTAAATATGTGATATTTTATATTGTTTAATTTTTTTAACATATATGTGAATTATCAATGAAAAAAAACATATAGGTATGAATATTGTCGGAAAATCGGGAAGATTTAAAACTATGTTTAATATTGTCGGTGATATTAAGTTGTATCTGGGATACTAAAAATAAAAAACTATTAAAAAATTATAAAAAGTTACTATTTCAATATATTTATTCAATACTATCTTTAAAGATTTTTTTAATTTTTAATTTTATTTCAGAAGGTAGTGATCCCAATAAAATAAGCCGTTTTGAAGAAATATTAAAATTTTGTTTAAAACGTCAAAAAATGTAATCTATATCGATTGAACTCCTTACCTTTTCTCTCGTGAGAGAAAAGGTTGTAGACTAAGGAGAGATTTCAAAGACATACAGACATCCTCGCTGTAATCGTCAACATTCAACATGTAGATACTAAGTCTTAAGCGCGAGCATACATTGTCAACATAATTATATTATAAAGCCAAGTGGTTGCAGTTACGTCACGACAGCATCCCGACGATCATCGTGACGGAGCTTACGATTGCATCGCTGCTTTGTTGTCAGCGCAGCGTTCATTGCCGGTCCATTGATGGAGCCTACCCAATGTCAACACTTGGAACGAAGAGGAAGCAGCTAATTGAAACCATAATCCAATGCCAATGAGCGACGTCGCTCTCCAAGAGATCCTTGTTATTCGGACATTTTATCGTTGATTCAATTGATGAAGATTGATGATTGGGTACTTTTTAGTTCGTTTTCGCTGTTATTTTCTAATCGAGTTTTCCCTTTTAGAGCATTATACGAAAACAAAAATACTTTTAATGACTGTAAGTAATTAATTACACGGCAGCAGTGGAATATTTTAGCAATTTGTAAAACGACATTAAAATATGACATTTAAAAAATACATTTTTTTTCGAAAATTCAAAAATATATATTTAAAAATGATAACTTTGTTTACATTCACTATTTGTTAATAACTATTAGAACGTTTTAGATGCTAACGCATCTTCAGTTAAGTTACTAATACTAAACTTAAGACTAAAGGACGGCGTGAGCAGTGGGGTGGATGGAGATTAGAGTCCGGTGGATACGAGGGCATTAGGCGCAAAAGAGTGGAACGTAATAGACAGAGTTTGAATATTGATTACATTTTTTTTGCTATTAATTGCTAAGTTTTCTAAAACTTTTAGTTTCTTTTCTTTTTACGTATGTTTATTAATACGCTATTTCTGTCGAAACGATGACCTTCAGTTCTCGCATGGTCTGCCATTTATTCCCCTCAAGAGTTCTTCGATCCTTGTCTCTATTTTTCTTTCAGTCTGTCTGAAATGCGTCATACATGAAGATGATGCGTGAGCGTGGTAAACGTTTTAATCATTATAAACAAAGAGTGAAAGTTGCCAAAGTAATCATTTAAAAAAAATTTAAACCAGTTTTTGAAGTTATACTTCTTTTGGAGCATTTAGAATATTTTTTTTTATTGTTGTCAGACGGAAATTGCGCTCGCAGCATGTAGCGGAAATGCGATATCAGATTCTTTCGATCGTTTTGTAAGAAAGTTTTGGTTTGTAAAAGTATAACTTCTACCGCGCGGCACGTGTTAAACTTAACTAAGGATAACTAATCAGATCGAATTGTGTTGATTCGTGTTACGTGTACTTGTTACGAAGTAATGTGTATGTCCAACTTATTTACGAGGGATCGTTGTGTTTGTGACAAAGCACCCCTCGCTTTTCATTTTATTGGCACGTAGTACATAAACTGTGATCACTCTATGTAGTGTGACTGAAAAATTTTTTTTTTCTCCTTTTTACTCCCTTTCTTTTAACTCGTAGCGTCTGCTTGCCTGTTTGTCGAAAAAACTTTGGATCGATTTTACCCTGATCTTATTCCGTTATCGTTATTAAATAAAATGAAAATATTATTTCGTTTTCAAAATAAGTACATATAAAAGATTACATTTTAGATTGAATTCTCAATACGAGGTGGTAGAAGCAGGAGGAATGAAAGGATGTTACAGCACTCTACACGTCTTAAAAGTAAATTGGAAATTTCTACAAAGGTCTCGAATAAGCAAACAGATTAGGGAACCATCGCGGCGCAACATTAAACATAATAATTTCTGCCTGTCTGTCTCTCTGTCCCAGTAACCTCATGTAACGTCAAAAACAAATTAAACGGCCGGAGATGGGGCTTGAACCCCGGGCCACCAAACCCGAACCGGCCGCTTCACGATGCAACGGCCGCCTCTCCGTGGACCGCCAAAAATATATTGTAGGAGTATATTAGGGTTTATCAAAGACGCGAACCAGTGTTCCGTCATTTTTGACGGGTTAGACCAAGTTTAACTATAAAAGGGATCGACCGGCTACTGCGCAACAGTCATTGTTTTGGCGTATGATAAGTGCGACAAAGAAACCAGTGAAACCGTAGCGTGCGGCGGTGTGGCCAACGTATGTGTTCCATAGTAAATGAAGGTCGTACTTGCCGGCGGGCGAGAAGTTTTCTTGGCGGGCTTGAGCGATTTAAATAACGTGCGTCAGTACCTATACGTTACAATAGAGACAAGTTATTCAAGACTGACTATTTGTGCGAATTAGTGTGATATATTCTAGAAACATTTAGAGTGAATTGAGGAATAGTGCTCCGATTGAATTAGTGTCCAGTGACTTTGCGTATTAAATAAAAGTTCAAATAGTTTCAAGTGTTTCATTTGCCACAGCCACGGTCCTATGACAATTAATTTATATGTTAATTTATAATCATTTTAAATTAATTGTGTATGAAACCAGAATGGGTCTGGACTGGTTGACTCATGCGGAAGCAGCGCAAGATAGAGGAATATGGAAGCACTTTATCGAGTCTTTGGGCCCCAACTAGGGCAATGGGATGAAGATGATGATGAAGAATTAATAGTTTTAAAATGTACTAACTTAGATGTATGTAACTGCTTAAAATAATACGATATTATTTTGTTGTTTTTTCTATTTTATATTAATACCTACAACAAATCAATAGGCCCAATTAGCGTAGCGAAACACTTTACAAAAACACCCGGGCTTTAGAAAATCGCTTAGATATATTGTGATCTCCCGGGAATTGTATCCGGTATGAAATGCCAGTGCTTTGCTCAATTGCTAATGACGGCTGCCATAAATAAAAATAAAATTACTTCTTCAGCAAAATAACTTTGCGGTAACATTATTTACGATGCTCATTAAATTGGGTGAATAACATAAATTTTCTGACTTTAATAATAATTTTATTACCTATGTTTCAAGAGTAACGGAATAATTTTACTAAGTCTTCCCTCAATATTCCCGTTACAACCAACTTTACACCATTAAGTCCAACTCAAATTTTTTATACTTCATTTGTCGATGAGAGATTCTGCTAGTGTCTTAACTTAAGTACCTAGTAAAATATAAAATTATTTCTTCAAAAAGAACAAAATGATTTTGCGATAACATGATTAATATAAGTAATAAAAAAATAACCCATAAAAACCAAGTTTTTATTATACTCCCTTTCTCATTGAATCAGGTTTCGTGCCTATATCGTGACTAATTACTCATTTGTATTGATTCAATTTGAAAAAAACTATTAAAATTTCGAAAAATCCAAAATTATACTATATATATTTTTTTTTTTAATGAAAATTTGTTAGATCATTTTTATCATCGCCACGCCAATTGGATTAAAATTACAAAAGCAAGCAAGCAGACGCTACGAGTTAAAAGAAAGGGAGTAAAAATATACATTGTTTTCATCACTCATCAATCAATTCACAACTCAAAATCAAAAATCGAAGTGTAGGCAATAAAAAAATATATAAAAATATAATATGGGTAATGAATAAATAATTTAGTACTAGTATTAAAACACATTTAAAAAGTAACTATTTGTAAAAAGTGCTAGTAGTTAATTGAATACTTTAAATAACCAGGTCCTTTTTACAAACATTTATTTTTCAAAATTGTTTTCGTGTTAATACTTAATTATTTATTCATGCACATATTATTATTTTTTTACTGTATATTTCGATTTTTGATTTTGAATGTGTTAGTATACATTCTATCCTAACGAAGAGACCATTGGCCTTAAAACATGTAGATATTTTCAATAAGTATTTAGTGAAAACACAGTATGTATTTATTAATTATATAAAATTATTATTAATCTCGCATACAACTAACATAGTTAATGATTTTCACCCAATTTAACAACCACTATGAATAATCTCTACGATATAACGCCAAATTCATAAATTATATAACTATGAATAGAACACAACGTTGTTTACTTCACACAATGACAGTTTAATTAAACAAATTAATTAAAACGTTTTCGATGCTTACTGCATCATCTTCAGTAATATACTATATATTACTGAAGTATAACAACGTTGTGTTCTATTCATAGTTATTTACAAAGAACTTCCACAAAATTAATCACGAAAATTTCGAAATATAATTATATAACGTTATTTATATCAATAAAAAGAGTATAAAATCACTATTTCTTATTTTTTATTAAAATCTATTGATTTAATTTTTTGTTTTCTCCTGTTTTAATTTTTAGTACAGACTGTATCCTGAAAAAGGGACCATAGGTGCAAAAACATGTTGAAAAATAATTCAATAAATAGTATGAATGTAGACGAAGCGAAAGTTGTATGTCAGGACAGAAGAGAATAACGCTCTATCTTCTCTGCCTACCCCCACGGGGAAACGGCGTGATGGTAAGTAAGTGTTTATTATAAAAAATAATTCAATAAATAGGTGTCACACAAAGAGTTTTCTTTTTATTTATTAAAACCATTACCGCTTTTGAGCGTGCGAAATTCGCCTTGAAATGCCGAGAATTTCATTTTCCGCAGATTTCACAATGGTAATTGTGAAAAATGGCAAACATGACATTGTCACGGGCTGCAGAGTGGCCCGCAATAATAACCTGGCATTTTCCGATATGAAAGGGGCTGCCGTCCGCCGTCCACCCACCAATGGTAACGTCTTCATCCAATTACGGACCACCTCCGGGCTGAACTCCGCTCCAGCCTGCGCATCCCCTCAGAAGATGCCGCCCGCTGCTGGTAATTAAATAGCCCTCGCCGGATATTTATTTCTTTATTACGGCATCCATCGCGAACCCGTTTTCAATGGCGCCAAATGTGGACATCACAAATGTTAAATAAATTAGCCACGCGTAACCGCCGCACACTGGGTCGAAACCGTAATTTGAGGGACTTAGGGACCAACTTTCTTTTTTTACTTTTTTCTTTATGCGGATGGATAGAGCTCATTAACATTATCAATAGTTGTCCTATGAAACTTTTTCCCAAACTTAATAGTTTGGGCAAAAAAAAAAGTTTTGTATTTTTTGTACGGAGCGGATCAAATGATAATTAAATTTCTGCAAAGTGGTGAGTGACCCCGCTTTGAAACCTTTTTTTTCTCATACCTTGTCTAGTCTACCGTCGTTTGATGCTATGAACGTGTACATAAACTTGCAATTCTACCAGATAAATGGATCGAAAAAATAAAAAAAAGTATATATTTATAATATTATTTTTTATTTTCTTAATTTCTTTTATGTCAAAAAAAATATGAAATAGTGAGTAAAGAACATTACAACACAAATAATCAACAAAAAATCCAACAAAATTAGACTAAAAACTAACTAATTAAAAAATAATATTATAAATATATACGTTTTTTTATTTTTTCGATCCATTTATCTGGTAGAGTTGCAAGTTTATGTACACGTTAATAGCATCAAACGATGGTAGACTTAACAAGGTATGAGAAAAAAAGGTTTCAAATCAGGGTCAGTCACCACTTCGCAGAAATTTAATTTTATTTGATCCGCTCCATACAAAAAATACAAAACTTTTTTTTTTTGCCCAAACTATAAAGTGTAGGAAAAAGTATCATAGGACAACTATTGATAAGGTTAATAAGCTCTATCCATCCGCATAAAGAAAAAAGTAAAAAAAGAAAGTTGGTCCCTAAGTCCCTCAAATTACGGTTTCGACCCAGTGTGCGTCGGGCCCGAGCAGGAAGGCCATCACGACCCGGGACCGATTCTAATGAAGAAGTATTGCCGATTTTATTGCTCGTATTAGTGCGCTGGTAAAAATAATGGCGGCTTTCATTGCTGAAGGTACGATCGTAATGTTTTGGTTTTCGGAGACGGACGTGATAATATCAAGACTCGATATAATTCTATGCACGAAGCTTTGTTTTAAGTAGTAACCATAAAATTTTTACAAAATTTAAAAAAAAAAATTAAATTTCCCCAAGCTTAAGTTTTCTGGGCTATTCTAGCCTATGCTAGCCGTCCTGCACACAACCTATAGTCGATGTTTTAATCCAGAAAAGTCTAACCGGAAAAAAAATATTGTTAATTTTCGTCTGCAGTTTTTTCAATATCACAGTAAGTCAACCATTAACCGTATAAGTTAACGTTACATTACATTTATATTAAAGAGTTAAGGTTATTATTACCGTCGTTGGACATATTTATGTAATAAATAAAACTGATATTTTATACGAACCGTATAGTTCATTGAGAAGCAAATCTCGACGTTTCGCTGAAGTCTTATACAGCGTCATCAGGAGAGCGTCCTTCATGGCGGAAGTGTAAGAGGAGTCTGGCCTAAAAATTCGGTATAAGATATCCGTTTTATTTAACTCACGTAAATATTACATTTATATTCAGAATATTTTGAGTTTGTTCAAATCTTTTAGAACAGTGCTAGATTTCTTGTCACAGAGACATTATTAATCAATTAATGTATATTATTGATGTCTCACAGAGACGAAACTGTATTTTATTTTATGGGAAAGTAGGTATAGAAGTCTTTTTGGGTATATATAGGACTTACGACCTATCGTATGGTTGGCTCAAGTGATCACTTTACACAACGTAACGTTCGCCATTTCCACGTGATAGAGTATATCAAGCCTACTAATTTTCGGAAGTTGTATAAATTTGAATTGCATGCAACGCTTCATATGTTTGTTGTAACCACCTTTCCATGCGGCCTGTACAAAGCCATTTTCATTCCCCTAAATTCCCACAGATGTCGCTAATTATTTTAATATCGTTAATGTCGTAATTAAATCTACAATCGATTTACGGAATTCCGTAAATCAGATTAGAAGTTTAAAGTATTATGTAAATCAAGATAAATGTATAATCTCAAGTATATCATCATTTTTAATTCATCATCATTATCTTCATCTTTTTGTCACAGAAGGTCGGCAGCCCAATGACTCGACAAGGTCCTTTTTTAATTAAACAATTCGCTCAATTGTGCAATACTGCACAGTGAAGCAGACGCTCATATTTTTATTTACTTATTTTAATATAGGTACAAAAAGCACTTATTACATAATATTACATATAAAGGAATCAAAAGAGTAGTATTAGCGTAAAAAAAATTACGAGAGAAATTGACAATACAGTATAAAAAGATTTTTGAAAGTTTTAACAGTAATATAATTTAAAAAACAGAGGTGTGAAGTATATAACAAATAGATATAATAATTTATTTATGAATACATTATGGATTCAGGACGGCAGGATTAGTAGCGCATTTTTATAATATGCTAAACTAGAGTTTAAAAATATCAGAGATATGTCCATAAGTGTTACCAAGCCTATGCAGTCTAGTTACAAGAGAGTTGAAGTGCTATAATAAAGGTATAAAATCTAGTCAAAAAACTCTGTTTGTGTTTAGGAGTATCGTACAAAACATTATTGTAATATAACAATATCCATAAATTATATTGGTATATTTCTAGCTACAGAGTCATTAAACATAGTGATAATTATTATTAAATAAAATATTGGATTCACAGGTGAAAGGTATAAATTCATACCAAAAATATACACATACAATCAAAATTTTATTAGGTACTGTTAAAAACGATATTTTTTTAAATTTAAAAAATAATAAAAATATCCAAATAATGCACTTCATACATTTGACAAGGTAAGTAATATTAATTGGATTCGTAGGTAATATCAGTCTAAAAAATATTGATTGTATTTTTTGTATGTATCGAATTATTTTATTTGATTAATTACACCAACATGTTTCGAAAAAACCTTTCTATCGTCAGGGTGTTGTATAACTCAATATTAATCAATTGAAAAAAAAAAGTTTAATTTAAATGTTAAGAAAATCCAAACCTAGTGCGACTTATTATTTCAATTCAAGTGTTATTCGAGTTGAATTTAACCTTACTCTTTATACTGATAATTACAGATTTTGTTATATCATCCGGGAACAGCATCATTGTTAAACTGCTTTGCGGTACAATAGCACGTTATTGAGATTGCTCGATGGTCTCTCATTGTTCGTGGTGTGGAAAAGTTGGCTTTTTTCACTTAATGGTGCCAGGTCCGGTTTGAAAAAGCTGAAAAATAAATAAATGTTCAAAATAGACTAAAAACTAGCGATCGCTAGATTTACGTTACGGTATAAAACCTGAAATATTTTCTGTAGATGTATACCGTAGTAGGTAAGAATATTGAAATATTTAAGTTCGAGGGATTTTCAAATTATTTTATTTTTTAAATTATAAACGCCTTTAAGTACTTTTACAAAAATAGGTTAAAGTAATACATATCAACTGCAATATAAACAAAAAAGTAAGTAATTTAAAAAAAAGTTTAAACAATGAATGTAAAATTACACTGTAATAGATAGGTAATACAGTTACAAAAAATAATTAGTAAAACGTAAAAATAAATAACCTGCTTTTTTATGTTTAGGTACTATGCATTCATATTTACCATTGCCAGTCGCTTTTCGCGGATCATGTCTGTAATGTTTAATGACGTTGAATAATCATGTCATTTACGTTATATAACAAATTTGAATTTAGTATATTTTATTCAGGTCACTTTTTAACAATATTACTTACCTCATATTTTACAATTTTATTCACACATTTTTTTGTATCTGTATTATCCGTCATCTGTCAAAATTCCTCGAATTGCAATTTTCTTACCTACCACAGTGTACACCAACAAAAATTATTTCAGGTTTAACACGATAACGTAAGTCTGGCTCCTACTCTTTAATGTTTTTAAAGAATTATATTTCATTTAGTACTAAATAGATTGTGAATTAAAATCAATATGAAAAATGCCAGCAATACACATCGGTGATGTTTTTATTTAGAAGATAATATTAGTTGTATTATTTTGTAATTTCGCTGCTGGCCTCCGACAAAAAAATCTGCTTAGTATTTTTCTCTGCACCCTGAATACAAATATGCGATTTATATTGTTTTCACCAACTTTTTTAAATACAGAATAAAATGTTTACAAAATAAATCATACTACATCTCTCCTTATCCAATCCTAATATTACAACATCAGAAAAGAAAAAAAAGAGTTTGAAAATATTTTAGATATTTTTAGTACCTAGCTAAGAATTTTAAATCTTTAATTGTAGTTCAATGCCATCTCAAGAAAAACTGAGTCAATTAAAATTGTAATTAAGTTAAAATTTGCAATTTAAGGATAGTTATATTCAGCTCTAGTGAAAAAGCGGTCGTTGTGAGATAGGTAGAGGTTTATTAAAAACAACATAATTTTTAATTTTAGTAATATTTTTTTTTTTTATTACGATTGACTGACATGGCACTAAAAACAAATTTTATATATAAGAACAAATATTATTTTAGTTGTTTCCGACACGAATCGCCAGGACTCAGGCAATGAGAAATACGGGGTTGTGGATGGATAGTTGGGGATGTGGAGGGGTGTACGGAACGAATGGACTGTATTTTTGGGGATAAAGGAACACAGATGAAATAGCTAAACTTACCACTAAGAGAGTGTCTCTTCTCTAGCTTTATTTACTATGAAGTTCGATTAATTTGACGATTGACTTTGCAGATCTTCCAATGTGAGCACTTGATAAAAAAACTGATTCGAAATCATGACAATTCTTTCTCAATACACAAAGTGTTCCAAAGGCACGATACTTTTATCTAAAGGTTACTTCGAGAATCAATTCGATAGGTTATTAACACAACAATAATCTACGATCGTCGACAGATATATTTCGAATATACGAACAAGGTAGGAGGAAGGAAGGGAGAAGAAGGCGATTGTGACGTAAATGCCAGATTTGCTTCGTGCGAGAATCAAACGCCTAAAAATGCAAATACTGAACACAAGTCTTTTATACTTGTGTTGTGAATTCACCATAGATAACAATTACTGGAAGGTAAGTTGTCGAATAACATTTTTTGTTAACTAATTGTGTGTCGAGGAAATATGATTAAAAAAAAATCATTGTACTACCTATACATGCGTTGATTAAACACACGTTGAAATTCTCTATTACTCTCCATGATTCTAATGATGTCTAATAACACCCCTCATCCCCTCCACGCCTGAATAGTTCAACACTGAACGTAGTGAACTTGTATTTGATGAGAACGATTGTACGTCTTAGAGAAACAATAGCTATGATAAAATAGACAATGCTGAATAAAAAAAAATTATGCTGCAAACTGCCATGTCAATGTTAATTTTTTAAAATTGATACCCTTTACTCGGGGCCCGACGCGGGCGATTGTCACTACCAATCCGGCTCTGCACACCAGTAACGGGTAAAAATAAGATTTATTGTTAGCGAAGTAGAAACGAGACGAGAGTATAAATGAAAACAGTGTCTTATTCTGTTTCTTCAACGCGGCGGACATTTCCTTTTTTATAAATACAATTAACTGAAAAAACACCCTCTCCGCGGCGTCCATAATAAACGCCAAGCCCACAAAAGGCAGGGCCGGACGATGTCTGCGCCTGAAATGATCAGCAATCAGTGTCAAATACATGGTGACTCTTCAAATTGTCGATCGCCGCGCGGTGAAAAAATGACGGCAGCGGCGATCGGTGTGGCCTCTCATAAACATGGATAAGCTGCTAGGCTTTGTTGCGGTCTTATGTTTTTAAAATAATGGGCTTCTCGTTCAAAGTGATTTTATTTTGGATTGTAATATAGAATAAAAGATAAATATATATATTATGTGCGGTTATACTAGTTTTTGTTGAGGGATTCGATCTGCTATGGCAAATGTGCATTGCAGCGTATTCCAAAAACATGTATTCAATTTTAATTTTTATTAATTAATATAATTTTGAAGCATAGATATAAAAGTATAAATAAACATATATATAAAGTCCAGGACTTGCATATAGCGGAGTATATATATGTATAGTTATAACAATATTTTCAGAACAGTAAATTTAAAATAACGCAGTAACAAAAAAGTAAAAAATGATAAAATGAAAAGTAGAGAGTGAAGATATAATTATGGCAACTTATTGAAAAACAATATTATTATTGTAAATGAAAAACAAAGTGTAAAATAACTTTTTAAATTAACGAAAGCAATGAATAATCCAAAATCAGTGTGTATCTTGAGCCTGTGCTATGAAAATAGGACTAACTTGCTGGTGTCCTGCGGTAGGGCATAAATCACCGACTACGAGATAACTAGGCAAGCGTCATGACCACTACTGATTATTCAAAACCATCATGTTTAATTTTCAATAAAAAATGAGATATCCAAGATTATTTGTTTTGACGGCCGTACATGTTCTCCAATATGCTATAAGTCAATGTCAGAAGTGACCACGCACTCCAAATTGCAGTGTAATCGGCACTCGTTTTACTCACTGATCTGATGATACTGTAATGATTGAATATACGAGGTGTTTTTTATATTAAAGACTGATGTTGTTTTTGAATATATTTTAGATACTCTTAACAAATAATTATCGAAAATCTTATTAGCCAAATAGACCCTTCGGAGGATGCAAAAATACGGGTACCTACTTTCAATTACATTATTCTTCATATTTTAAAAATATTTTATTAATTATTTAGGGATTTATATATAATCAAAACTTTGAGATATTTTATTAATTAGTTAGGGCTATTTATAACTTTTAGGGATATTTCATTAAATTTACGATCGACTAACTATTTTATATTATACGTTTCATCTTCAACCTCAAAAAATTCGATCGTATCTTATCTTTCCAGAATCTTTCCCACTGACCTCCAACAAGGTCATAACATCTATGTTTTATCTCTACTTAAGAATGTCCTTTTCACACCTCACTTACCTCAGTATCTGAAATCCAACTTCAACTTTTTATTTAACCGTGGCCTTCCACTGCGTTTAGCTGAGAATGCTTCAATATCCATCCCCATTCATAATACTGAATAATACTGAATTACTCAACTTGCAGTCGGCTAGGCTGTCGGATCTGCTATGACAGATATCGTATCATCATACACTAAAACTATATTCAAAAGCAGAATAAAGAAATTTTAAATTTCCCAAAACCTAATCTAACTAATCTTATTTGTCTCCCATTCATTTCCTACTCGTCTCGTTATCATGGAGCTAGTTTTGCTACTGTAACATTGTAAACTAGTAATATATTTTATTCGTTCTACTAATTTGTAAGGTTAATTGGAAGAAATTGCCAGCTGGCAATAAGCCCGCCGCGCCATTATGATATGTTTACAAAAAGGGAAGAAAAAAAATTCAATAAAAAGTTTAATTCTTTGGACACATTGTTGCGACGTTCCGTCCTCGTATGTTTCATGATGAATTAATTTTTAAGAAATTTATTGTTTCAGAGGTATGTTTATAGAACTCCATAATTACACATTATCAATCTCAGATTGAAAATGCCCTCATAAGGCAAAACACGTCTCAGAAAATTAAAAAGGTAGTTCTATCTTAAGTTCTTAAATAACAAGTATTTTTATTTCCATATGTGTAATTGTTAAGTGTTGAATATCTGCAAAAAAAATATTTGAATGGTTTTTGTAATTAAAAATTAAAATTCAATTAAAAGTAAAAGATATCCTGTTTAAATTTTTAAAAAAAATTAATTTTTTAAAATAAAGAAATGTTAAATAAATGTGGTACGTGATATTGAATTCCTGAATCTTATTCTTTTGAGACTATTTGTAAGATAGAATAATGTTTTCATCACTTTAACCGGTGTCCTTTAAGTGATAAAGAAATATTTCAAACCACCGCTTTATCCTAAAAACACATTTTTTTTATGCTTGTTAAACGTTTTTATATCACATTAAATCCTAAAAGGAAAAAACGTCCTACTGTAATGATTGAATGTACAAACTCTTGAGTTTGTACATTCAATCATTAGTGACAACTGAGTGACATAATGTTACTTATAACTAAGTGACACAATAGTTTTTTTATGGATATTTTGAAGATATAAATAGTCTAAGATACATTATTTTTTACTCATCTTTTATCACAACAAAAAACACTTATTTGTAAATATATGTTTTATTTATTATAAGTACACCAGGGATTTGTTGAATTACAGGTTGCAAATGAATAAATTCTATAAAAAAACATTTTTACAGGAATTTACGGAAACACATGTCAATTAAAAAATCGGAAAATAATCTTTTAAAAACACATACATAAAAGATTAAGCAGTCTGCCGACTGTCATGTATATTGTGTTTTATTAGTTATTAGAAAATATTAAATTATGCATTTATGGCTACCAAATTAATATTTGTAATTTATTTTATTATATGTACATAATTTGTCGATGTTTTAAACTATAAAAAGGCAAAATAATCATACTGATAATTGATTTAAAAAAATAAATAAAGATGAAAAATATCACATCTAATATCCTATATTATTAATTCAGATAAATTATAGAAGTCTCACATAGGTGAAGCAGGTGAAGCTTTTTATTATATATGGGAAACGTGTACGGATGTCTTTTTAGGGTGACTTAGGACTTATGACCTATGTGAGCCAAACCTGTGGTCTGATGACTTACTTAACCCAGCTCCTACAAGCCCTGGACCATCCTGTAAAGACTGTTTTACTCATAAATAGCTTCGTCTCTGTGAGACTTCTATTATTTATCCTAATTTAAATTTATTCTGTTTAACGGCGGCGTCGGCTCTTTCGGCGGCCGGCCAAGCAAAAAGAAATCGGCGATTGGTTTTCGCTAATACTTTCAAAAAATATAAAAACATGTATCCTACAACCCCTGTGTAGATTTTTCTTACACATTTCTCCCACGTCTATATTAATAACACTCGCAACAATATACTATATAACAACCCTCTCCGCGAACCTTCTATATACATATGTATATATTTATTTATTTTATTTATTCAATATATGGTACAAATACAAATCTTATATATTTACTTATCAAATTGACATTTTTTTAAATACTTTGTAGTCATGTAGACCTCATTATTAAAATTTCTAACACAGATTGTTTTAACAGTCTATTGATCCGTTACTCGGATCTAGAGACTGTTAAAAATGGATACACATTTTACATTAAATTATTGTTTGTGCTGTTTTCACCATTGAAACTTATTATTTCGTGAAAAATAAAATATAAAAACGAGCCCGAATTAAATAAACATATATTCGTACTAAGCAAAAAACCCGATCACTCCACACTGACAGTGATTTTAATCAACTTCATGTGAAACTATGAATTTATTATTAGCATTAATTTGGGTTTAATGAGATAATGCAAAAAAAAACCCGTTGCACACCGAAAGTTAACAAAAAATGCAGAAATACCTTGATTGACATGTCAATCTGGATCGACTACTCAAGGTGACTTGCTGGCTTCCTCGTTAATATTTCACTACCGCCTACAATTTTAGCCGAATCACTTTTTAATTAGAATTAGATTAAACCGTGTATGGTGAAATAATTAAGATCTAATTTAAAATATATTGAGCGTCCTGATACAAGAAATATACTCGTTAAAAACATATATTCTAAATACGAAAAAAGTTATCTGAAATATTATATCCATTTATTCCGGTTTCAAAATTTGCATGATTGCATCGGAGTATACTCACATAATCTAGGATTATGCTCTGAAAAATCACATTTTAGACGGGAAAACATCTTTAAACTCAGTTGCTCTAATGAGCGACATATTCTGACGAAGTAATTCCAAACTTTAATAACTCGGCTAAAAATAGAGACGGCAACGCCAATTTCGGTATAGATCTCGTTTTAAAGAAAAGAGATGAAAGTTTATGCAAGTATTGCTAAACTTATCATGCGAAGTGAACATCCAATTTTAGATTTTCCGGATTCATTAGGTGTCCATAAATAGGATCATATTTGAGATTATTTATCGCACTCGAGTGAACTATGTGTTGTTTTAAAGATGATTATATGTTTTAAAATACATGTTGATTTTCAAGCATAAATCTCAAAAATTTAAAAAAGATACGAGGCTTGAAAACCTTAAAAATTTCCCTATTTTCTTACACATACAAAAACTGCGGCTTTGTCCAATATTGACTATTTTTGAAAATAAAAATAGCGGTGCGTTTACTAAATACGTGTCACATCAATAATCTTACTATTTTCAAACTATACTATGCGCCTGTCTAAAAAAATAGGACTAATAATTTTTCTGGAATGAGAACAACCTTCTTTCCAAACCAACCAAACATCTTTCTACAGGATTGTTAGGAGCAAATGTCACAATTTTTTCTCATATCTTCTCTTGCATTTTTTGTCACATTTTTATATGGAAATATATCATTTTAAAATTTATTCATCAGGTTACATATATTTTAAATACGGATATCTTATTAAAATGACACAAAATAAATTATATAATTAATTTATAAATTACCAAAACTAAAATGTTTTAAATATGAAGAAAATTGCTCCACTCCATTGCTACTGAATGGCTTCGTGAGATATCTTTTTTTCAATAATATTACAACGTAAACGATTATCTTAAATTTATTATAATTATTGCAAAATCTGTTAGATTGTTTCCTTACAATTTATGTTTTGAAAAATACTGTTTTTTATAATATTTTATTTTTAATGTCTTTTTCAACTCTTTTTACATGGTTGACAACTTTTTTACTTTAATAGTCAAAGTCCAGAAAGTTTTCTATATTGCTGTTGTAAATCTTGGAATTAGACAGCATTATACTTAACCCTTTATTGCTTTTAAACTGCTGTGAAACCAGAAGGGTAAAATATATTATTTTATGCCAAGCTCCTCGATAATAATTATTAAAAAATTAATAATTTTGCATTTGACCGATTCTTGCACCAAGCTCTTCAATTATAGCGACAATATTATTTATTTTCGCAATACATTTCTTCGAAACAGATTTTAATTGACAAACACACTAAAAACCACTTAAGTTTATATATAATTGGCAAATACAATTATAAACATAAGTGGTTAACAATCAGCAGTAAAGATGTTCATTAACAATATAAATATCAGTTAACTTATTTTATGAGTGGTATAAAATTAATCTGAGTTATGGAAATAGAGTCTAGTGTGCCAAGTCACGTGAATTATAAACAAATATAAAAAAAAGCTGCAGTTATTTGATTTATGCTGGAATTATGACGAGAGAAAGCTGAGCAAACGAAGAAATACAAGAAAATTTACCATAAAAATAAATAAAAGATGTAAACAAATAAGGATAATGGATCAGTTAAATAATAAAAGAATATTCGGAATACTTTCAGTGTGTTCAAAAATTTCAAGAACACATCCAATGCTGGAATTTAACCCCAGGGGAATATCATTAATCTAGATATATTAAAGATGTCTCATCGAGAGGAAGCTATTATTTTATATGGGAAAGTAGGTACGGAAGAAAATTTGTTTTGATAAATTATTATTAACATATAATCATTTTCATAATAAATTGATTGAAATAATTTAAATAAATAATTTTCAGGAATATTCTAGTGTAAATATTAATAACACCGATTTCCGAAAATTTGATAGATGTGGTCTATAATGGGTGGATTGTGAACGTTATATTGTGTAAAGTGATGACTTACGGCAGGATTTTACTTTGGGCGCTTGTAAAAAGGGCTATTTTTATAATTTTTATGAGATTATGAATGATGTAGGGTTGGATATGCTTAATAGATATACTCTTGAAATAAATTAAATTTTTAAAAATTATATATTTTATGCACTTTCAATATACAAAAACACCATTTGAATACAACGCCTCGATTAGTAGATAGGTCTGCGCTGATGTTGAAGTTTCAAAAATGGGCTATCTTAAATATATATTTTTTTGAATTCTTAGGTTCTATATATCACTAGCAACCGACTGAAATAGAATTATTTAATAAATTATATATTTTTATTTTTTCCATTACAAATGGTGTGTTTGTGTGTTAAAAGTGCATAAAATATAGTCATTTTTTTAAGATTGTTTTTGATTGTACTAATTTACTATAATAGCTTAGTCTCTATGAGACATCTTTTATGTACCTTGAATAAAACACTAAGTTTATTCAGAAAATATATTCTCAAATGTTTTAAACGCCCCCTATAATAATAACGTTATATCAATTTCAGGATACAAATAAACTATAAAATCATGGAGATTTATATTATGCATACATGAGAAGTATAACTACATTCCTATAAAATTTACTGCTTATCCGAGCTGTGCTCTTACATGGAATGTTAACACGCGCATTAATGTCCATAAATTTACTTCTCAGTAGTTTATTTTTAATAAATTCTATAGATACTACTGCGAATTGTTGGAAGTTTTTTAAAGTACATTTAAATTTTAAATAAAATTTAATACTTAGTTTTAAACCACTTATAACTATATATTCGTCAACAAGTTTCGGTTGCTATCATCAGGACAATATAATATAGACAAATCCAACAGACATTTTCATAGAGAAAGAAAATCAGGGGGGGACTGAATGTCAACCAGGTGGGGGAGGAAAGGGGAGAGGTTAAGCTAAGAGAGAGGGAACAACTTTAAAATCAGACTAATAGATAAATTTATTTATTTACTTATTAGTTGGCTATTATTATTGATAGCTTTATTAATTTCTAATGCTTACAGATTTTTAAGTCGTAACCTATTTTATTCTTACTATAAACTATTTATTTATTTATTTAATATTCATGGAAGAACATTGATATAATATAGATGGACAATTACAGGTCTCCACATTTAGAAATATGTTAGTAATAATAAATATTTATGAATTAAACTAAGACATGTTAAAAAAAAACTATTATAAACTATTTTATTTTTGTGTAAAACTTGTGGCCCTGTATTATTATCAAACGTGTGATCAAAATTAATCGGCAAATTCAGGAAACCCTATATTTGTTAAGCATTTAATGTGTTCTTTTATTCTAATATTTACGTTTCTTGATGTTTTACCAATATAGAAAGCCGGAGAATCATTGCAGCTGATTCTGATTTTGATATAACAGAATGATTAAAAATATTTTTTTGACTTTACTGTTACTTTATAATTTGCCTTAATTGTTACTGATATGTACAGAGGTGTAAAAATATACGATGAGATGCCAGAAAGCTTGAAGAATATAAATAAGATGAATATATTTAAAAACAAATGCTATAATTACTGTAAAAATAGTATGGAATTGTAGAGCATAAGATTTATTATTAATTGAGCCCTTGCCCGGAATAACGTTGTATCCAACAATTCTCTCATTCCGAGAAAAATTGAAAAAACGAAACCAGTTACAATTTATTACATTTTATATTTTAAATATAACAAATATATAATTCTTAACTAATCTCAATATAAAATAGGGGGAAAAGTCAATTAAATTTGAATCTATTGTAAAAAAACATGCTGAATCAGTGGAAAAACGTTGTATATGAAATTTTCACAAACAACGTTATTCAACAAAATGGATATTTTTATTCTGCTTTACTTGATAATGCCTTTTAAAAGCAGCATGTGCTCATCTAACATGAATTCACAAATGTCATGAGGTCCTTGAGCTTAACAGTCTTATTGCCAGTAGATTGGAATACATTGAACTTAGTTCCAGGCTCCCTAACTGCATGATTTTTTTCCAAACGGTAGCCAATCTTGCCCTCCTTCCACAATAGTTGGTAGAAAGCTATAGGAGGTCCATGATTCTAATTCTTTGTGGAAGGTTTGAGCTCTGATTGTGATGAGATCATTAGTAGATAAAGATCTTTTACAGAACGATAAGTCTCTCGTACATACTATTACATATCTCTGTCTGTTTGCTGAATATGGCGTCGGACATTCAATTTCTTAATACACAAGACGAGATGATTACTTTTTTCATTGTAATTCAGTAACCTGAATACTGATTAAATATTTATCTTGATATTAAAATGGAGAAATCATCCCGGATTTAAACGTTTTTGGCACAAACTCGACCCTGCGAAAAAGAATGAGGAATTAAATAAACTTTTTGTATCGGTGTTATATTAAGTTACGATATAAAGAGCACAATAAAGCCAGCATTATTATCAAAAAGCATTTCAAATATCAATATGGATAAATCAATTGAGTAAAATCGGTTAACGTTCGACAAAATAATATTGTCACATATGAAATCACAATATCAATCAGAACTGCCAAATCGTATACAACGTTATTCCACAAACATGTTCTGGCGGGTCAATTGCAGGTTTGATAATATTTTTTCTGGGTAAAAACTCCTTTCCTGCATCCTTCAACTTATTGGCTTTGATATCTTTCCAATTTAAAACATTAGATGTTCGTTTTCTCCCTTTATTCGTGTGAATTAAAGCACGCTCTACGATATTGACGGTCGGCGACGCCATTTTGAGAAACACTATACAACGTTATTCCACAA